>BDMV01000011.1:29037451-29331574 GCA_008326285.1 Oryza officinalis | reverse complement strand
TTTTTTTTTTAATATTTACAGAAATATTATAGCGCCCAAAAAATTTGCAAAACTAGACCCTGCCGCCCTTCGCAAGGGCGGCAAGCCGACGTGGCACACGCCGCGCTGGACGGCGCGGGACGGCCGTCCTCCTGCCCTCTTGCCGCCCTCCTGCCCTCTTGCCGCCCTGGCAAAGGGCGGCAGGACCCCCTTGCCGCCCTTACAGAGGGCGGCAGGCCTGGCCGCCTATAAAGCCCAGCCGGCTCCTTTGAGGAGCCCATTCCCTCCTAACCTCTCCACATCAAAAAAAAAAAAGGAGAAGGGGAGGAGAAGAAAAGAAGAGGCGAAGCCCTGCCGGTTTCAAACTTCGATTTCAGGTAATATTCGTAGATTATATACGTGACTAAATATATGATGTTAACTAGGATATCACTTGTATTTTTGTAGAACTTTGGTTGGATAAATGCATTGTATGAAATAGGGTTTTACCTGTGGTACTATATAAATATATATTGTTAGATGTAGGCAGGGTTTAAAAAACCGCCGGGGGCCCGGTTACCGCCACCCGGCGGTACGGCGGTTACCGGCGGTAACCGCGGTAACCGCGCAAAACCGCGACAAATTTACAAATCGAAATTAGAATTCAAAAATTCGGGCAAACCGCGCGTTCAAATTATTTTTCAAATTTATTTGAATTTGACGCGGTTACCGCGGTTTACCCCTTACCGTACCCCCGCGGTAAGCGCGGTAACCGCGCGGTTTACCGCGGTAATTGAAACCCTGGAGGTGACTGAAAGGGCAGGATGTTGCCGCCCTTGCAGAGGGCGGCAAGCCCTCGGCACACCGCGGCCCGTGCGCGCCGTCAAGACGCACACGGCGCCGTGGGCCACGTCGGCTTGCCGCCCTTTCAAAGGGCGGCAGGGTCTAGTTTTGCAAATTTTTTCGGCGCTATAATATTTCTGTAAATATTAAAAAAAAAATCTAAAAACAAAAAAAATTCGTCAACCTGCCTCCTTCACCCTACCGGGAAAGAGCTTCACAAGTAGGCAAGGTGGCCAGCTGACAACCACGGAGAAGGCATGCTGTCAAGCTCCCAACCAACAGCCCAACCGCCACCTCCACGATGAGAGAGCTCGCACCGTCATTGTCTAACCAACCCGCTGGCCACCTTGAGGGCTAGCGCCGGAGTCACCGCGCCGCTTAGCCCACCGGCGGCCTCGAGGGTCAGTGCCGACGACACCGCACCGCCGCCTTGCCACCACCTCGTCGCCCACCAACGGCCTCTCCACTGCCAGATCTGTGCGAACTCGCCTAAGGCCCCTGATCTGGCCGGGAGGAGACCGGATCTGGCCACAGGGTAGCCGGATCCGGCCATCCCCGCTGACACGAGCCGCCGCCTCCTTCGTGGCCATCTTGGCTGCCATCTCCTTCTCCGGCCGCAGCTCCAAGGCCATCATATGCCGTTGCCGACCACCATGGACATCACCAGCTCTGCCCCTTGCCGGACTTCACCACGCCACCTCTTGCTTGTCACCACGCCTCCCCTCTCCGCACCAGAGTAGGCGAGGATGGAGTGAGCTCTCGTCCCGCTACCGCCGTCCTTGGTCGCCACTCGGTTTCTGACAGCTCCCTCAGGCGACGGCGAGGCGTGGGAAGGGAAGAGGGTGGCGGCAGGACTAGGCACCGCCCACATTGCCCACGCGAGAGCGATGCGGGGGCCGTTCGGTCTCAGTATGTTATGCAAGTATTCATGCATTTACTTAAACTTACTGTGTAGCGCACTAATAACCAACTACTACAACACAGGTGTGCTTTGTAATTCTGATATATGCTCTGTATACCTTGACTCGGTACAATTTTCTTCTTCTGCTTCAACTTTGTTCAGTTTGGTTTGTTGCAGAATTAATGCAAGTTACCCGACAATACCTAGTATTAAAAGGGAGACAGCGTGTTGCTTAAATAGAAGGGATCGAGAAACAGAAATATAGTACCTCTTAGTTTGCAGGTATTTTTTGATGTCGTAAGCCAGCGCGCACTCATCGCCCTCCAAGGTGGCCGCGGGTGCCTGCGACCCGGTGATCTGCGACATGATGTGCCGGAGGAGCTTGTCGGTGTGAGGCGGCCTTGCGGAGAGCCTGGCCACCGCGCGGCACTGGAACTGCCCTTCGATCTGGCGGAAGACATCCCTGGCCAGTGTCGTCTTGCCCATCCCAGCGGGTCCGACAACAGAGAGCACCTTCAGCTGCGCCTCCCCATCGTCGGAGGCCGTGAGCCATCTGGCCAGCTTCTTCCTTGGGACGTCGATGCCGACAAGAATACTGGGAGGGTCAACGACGAAGACGTCGGGCGCTGCCGGCGGCGCGCGCGGTGCGTCGGTCACAAGCAGAAGCTGCTCGATCCAGGCAAGGTTCAGCTCCCGGAGCTCTGTCTCGGCCTTAACTGGTGCGTAGCCATCGATGAGGTCATCGATCCATCTAGCCAGATCTATCAAGTAGGCGCACTGGTTCACGGTCTGGGAGTCGACATGCCCCGGACCAATTCGCTCGGCCGATGCCAGCAGCTGCCGCAGTGCTGCAACAATGCTGCTCAGCTCCGTCTCCATGAAGACGAAGCCACGCCGGGCGAGGAAGGAGAGGCCGGCGTGCCCACGCTCCGACCAGAGCAGATCGGATATCCTACCGGGAAGACGATCCATCGCCCTTAGTACTCCCTTCATCTCCTCCTTTGCGGCTGCCGCCATTCTGACATCTCGTTGTCTCTCCAACCCGCGCGCTATCCTGACCTCTCTCTTTCTCCCAATCTCTCTCTCCCTCCTCAACCTCTCCCCCTCTGCTATCCTGACCTCTCTCTTTCTCCCAATCTCTCTCTCCCTCCTCAACCTCTCCCCCTCTGAATCCATCACCACCACCACCACCACCTCCTCCTCCTCCTCCTCCTCCCCCCCACCGACATCATCCTTGGTGGCTACCAACATCCTGCTTGCTACCCTTTCCTCTTTCTCTTCCAGTCTCTCGGTCGTCTCCCACCCTCTACTCTCCCTGCCCTCTTCCAAATCCTCCTCAATAACATCCACCTGACGAGAAGGCGAATGAAAAGAAGGGAAGGCGACTCCTCTCTCCATGAATGTGATGAACAACACTTATCATACACTAAATTCTGAGATTTGTCTGTGCATAAGAGAGGGGGTGAGCATATGTACTGTATATAATTTCATAGAGGGTCCTAAGCGTGGGGTCCTTGAAGAATAGTGGACGATCAAAGTTAGATACGGAAACTCATGGTTGCGTTTAAAATGGGACGGAGAGAGTACTATATGGTGGGATCCATCTTAATATTATAGATAATGGAATAGATTTTCGGCCTTTGCTCAAAGAGCTACAGTCAATTGTTACACCAATTTAACCAAACACAAACTAATCAAAACAAGTCATAAAAACACACTCCTAACAAAACAGGAACACACACAAATACTAAAAACGCCAACCGAAAAGAACACATGATTTTTGAATTATGTTTGTGAATCTCCATCCAAAGTTAACGAAAAGTTGTATGACCGTTGACTCAAAATTACGACATGCAGCTTTTACTAGCTTGATATCATCATCACACTTTAGTAGTTGAGCCCAAGACCGGAACCAATTTGTTGTCCTGAAAAGAACCTGTATATAAGATACAGATGATGACTTATCAAAACCATATCATTTTTACACAGCCATATGGCCCAACATATAACAGATGCTTCAACAAGAATAAGTTTACTGATTTTTTTTATTAACCCCTACTAGTCAATTCTAAAAAATATGAGATATACTATGTGGAGTATATAAACCAGAAGAAACCTGTAGAGCTCTCTCAATAAATTTTGCATAGTGACACTTCAAAAATAAATGATGAATAGTCTCATTTTTCATGCAAAAGCAATATTTCATACTACCATGCCAATTCCTCCTAACCAAATTGTCCTTTATTAAAACAACTCCTTGAAGCACGTACCACATAAAAATCTTAATCTTAAAAGACATCTTAAGTTTCCATAAAATCTTAATTTATGATTCTTCTCTTCACTAAGCTTTCTCGTGATGTGTTCTAACAAAGGGCTCGCATACTATTCAATGCTGGTGGATAGGGCCAGCATTCAGCCATGCCACGAAGGAAATAAACATTAATCCAAGTTACTGTGTTGTTTTTTTTACTATAGTTACTAGATTGATTTGCTGAGAGCCGTGTACTTCTACTACACGAGCTAAGATTTTAATGCTATTCACTTTGCATGGGCATTCAGCCATGCCACGTAGGAAATTGTGTTGTTTTTTCTACTAAAGTTACTAGATTGATTTACTGAGAGCCGTGTACTACTACTACACTAGCTAAGATTTTAATGCTATTCACTTTGCATGGGAAAGGGTGATTGGCTCAACCTTCGATGCTTGTCTTTAGCCTTCAATGCAGTATGAGTGATGTTTGCCTATTCCTCGTCTAGCACATGGCAGCAAAGTCTGCTTACTAGGACGAGCATTTGGTCAGACTGAAATTTCGGTCTCGATCTTCGATCTTTCGGTTAGTTCGATCATTGAAAAAAATACAAAATTGTCAGGACCAGTAAATTTGGTCTCGGTCTCGATCCTGACTGAATTGTGCCATTTTCAAGAGACAATATTTACAATGATAAATGTTAGAAGCACTTCACCCCTTTTTAGATAACTTTTAATAATTATATGTCACAAAATACAAGATAATAGGCAAAATCAAACACCAAACAATATATCATAAGATAGGATCAAGTAGCATGAATAAATAACAACCATCATGCGCTTGCGCTTAGTTCTCAACTTCACGTTACATGCAGTACATCACAAATCACAATTCGGTTATATCAGTCAATTCAGTTAACCGAGGCCACTGACTGAATTGACCAAATAAATTTTGGTGTTTCGCTGATTGAGACCGAACTACAAACCAAATTTCTTGGTCTTGGTCTCGGTATTTTTTTGTTTGGTCTTATTCTGCCCATCCCTACTGCTCAGCCAGGTAGCGTGTGCGTACTACTTGTCTCATCAGCTCAACGCCCGTGGAACTATCTCACATGAACAATGCACAACAATTACGGCTTACTTGTGGGATCCGATGGCGAAAGCCCACTCAGCATTATGAGTGATTGCTTGTGTTGTGTGTACTCATACTCTTGCTCGTGCTACTCGATGGTGGTGATGGTGTGCATCTTTATGCTTTATACAGGTCAAGTCATACAAGATGGCAAGTCAAGTAATCCAATTCACATCCACAGAAAAAGAGTCTTGCAAGCAATAATCTTCTTCCTCACTATTTCACCACTGCACCTCGACCATTTCACCTCTCTCTTCTCTTCCTCCGGCGCAACTGGCAACAGATTGAGCTCGAGACGGCTTCGTTGCATCCTCCCTTGGGAGGAAATACTCACAACCAGCCAAGCAATTCGTCGTCGTGGCTGCCGCAACCGCGGCTGATATGAGGTCGGTTCATTGGCGCTCCTTGAAGCTGCTGCAAGATCCGTGAGGCCCAACTTAGAGGTGTCGAGAGGTGGTTGCAGGCAGAGAGGGGTGTCACAGTGACGTGTCTGAGAGCCGCATGGAGGCGTATCTATGCAGTTGTGTCCGGATGAGCACGTCGTCGCATCTACTTTACGACGGCCAGACCAGGGCAGTGGCCCAATGATACTATGCCAAGGAAAGGAGCATAGTGGCTCCGTGGCAATACGATAGTCGAACGAGCGCGGATGCACGTTTGCTGCATCCTTCCACCATGCCTCTAGTTTTTTTCGCTGTTGTTGCAGCCTAGGGTCAATATTGATATTGCGATTTCCAAGACAGGGGAGTGCCTATGTGGCAATCCATCCGGATCCACATGCTGTAGGGGTGAATTCCTCGACCTGCAGCCTGAACATGACCGTCATCTCGCACACGCCGCGACGACATTGCCAAACGGTGATCTTCACAACTGCTGGTTGTGTTAACTGCGATGGATGTCCACCACGGCATGCTGCTTTGGGACCTTCTCCATTATGGATGCAGCTTTGCAGATGACCAAATGGCTTTAAAAGACATCAACATGGATTCATGGATCACAAACGCTTAAAAATTTCACATTGGAACCAGGCATCAAGAACCAACTATATCTAATTTCTACCAATTGACTATGTGATTTCTGTTTTATTCATCTAAAATGTGATTGATGGCACAATCCAATTGTAGAAAAAACAATGTATTTCCCTTTCTCTATAATAAGTACATATCTTCATACATTTTGTCATATAATTATGAAGTATATGGTTACATATATTCTTACATATCCTATATATGTATTTGACCATCTAATTAGTTGTGACGAAAATAACATGTTCACATCTTTAACCTGTGATACAGGACAAGCTTACATAATTGATAATCTACATTAAAAGGCGGCACACCATTTGCATGGTATCCAGTGCTAGTATCATTAGAAAAAATATGTGCAATGTATAGAACTGGTTCTAGCTCATTCTCTCTTTTCTCTTATAACCTCTCTAAATACATCACTTCATATGCTAATTACTGTGTTGCCCGTGCTACGGTGGCCTCGAAAGAGAGAGCACAGGGTGCGCTCGGCTTGAGGACCGTATTGGGGAAACGTGTCGGCCCGCTACATATGGTGTCTGGTCTCCCCTCGCATTTCCGGTAGCCTAGTATAGATCCGGGAGCCTATGTACGATCATGTCGGCATGTCTTCCTGGCCACGTGCACTGGCCGGGATCACCTGCACATAGAAAATACTCCGTATCACAGTGCCTACCGGCTAGCCAGCTGCCCAGCGCCTTGCCTATAAACTGTGTACTTCCTCCGTATTAGGATAACATACTTAGTATATTAAACACATTTAAAATTGAAAGGCTAGGTTGCTACTCAACCCATAAAAAACAAAGATAGTGCAGAATATAAAACATCCTAACTACCCAAATTTACAGTTCTAAAAGATATCGTATCTTGTTTTGATTTGTTTTTTTAATATGGAGGAAGTATATTTTAAGATTGGAGAAGTAGTAAGGTCTACTTCTTTAAAGAAAATTTTAAAATGATAGCTTATACAATTTCTTAAATTTTAAGACAGAGAGAATTTGTATATACAACCCGAAAGAGAATTTTAAAGTAGAGAAAATTTTTTTATACCTCTGAAAATTTACGTGATCACTTATATATCTACTAGGTCCCGTTCGAATCTCGTTCCAGGGGAGGATGAAGTTGCAAATTATCGTGGTATGTTTTTTAAACCGCTAAACAGCGTGTTTGGTGTGAAAATTTTCTATATAAAAATTATTTTAAAGTATCAAATAAGTCTATTTTTCAAGTTTGTAATAATTAAAACTTAATTAATCACATATTAATATCACCTCATTTTACGTGAAACACTTATGGTGTGTTCCGTAGAGTGAGTTCCCAACTTCACTCCCTCGTGTTCCACGCGTACGCTTTTCAAAATGCTAAACGGTGCATTTTTTGTAAAAAGTTTCTATACGAAAGTTGTTCTAAAAAAATCATATTAATCCATTTTTCAAAAAAAAAAACAAACACTTAATTAATTATAAGAAAATACGTCGCTCTGTTTTACGTGCGCGGAAAAGGACCTCCCAAACATAACTTTAATCTTTATCTTAATGAGATTAAACACCACCTATGAGTTTTATTCATCTTTCCTGTACCCCTCAATTTTTGCTTGGATCTGTCAGATATGGGTGTATGCAAATTCAGATCAGGTGCAGTTAGTTAACAACTGCACACAACTTTGGTCATCCATTTTTGCGATCAACGGTTAGATTCAAAGCTACAGCAACGATGTGAACAGTACATAGTGCTACAGTATCATTGCTCAAGTTCTATGAGCAGTGCAGTGCGCGATCTAGACCGTCCGATTTGCATCTAATGGTGCGCACTGCTACTGCTTAAGTTGCAGTCACAATCCGAATCCGGTGTCAACATTTTTAAAAAAGACCAAACTGCCCTTAGCACAACTAGCTTACAGCCTACAATCCCTAATCCTCTCTCGAGCCTCGATCCCTCCACGCGGCGAGGGCGCCGAGGCGCGGAGCGTGTAGCGCCTCTCCTCGTCATCCTCCACATGCAGGAGCGTCGGGATCGCGGTCCCGTCGCCGCCCGGTCCAGCGCTCCCGGCGCTGCCGTCGACCCTGCGTGCTCGTCGGCCCGGCGGCTCTCGTCCCACTTGACTCTTGTTCCTTGTGTTTGTTTGCCATCCTCATTCATGTTCCTGTTGGTGGTTGCTGGTCGCTGCGTATCGTTTTTTTTCCCTGCCCTCTTTCACTACTCCTGGCTGTTTTTATCTGTTGGAGATATTACTAGCAAGAAGTGAGCTGTTGCATGCTTATTTGTCATTTTGGTATTGTCCAGATCACCCTTTTTTTTGATCCATCCATTGTCCTAGTATATTTTCACAGAAAATCTATTGAGTGATATAACAAAAGTTCAATGTATTAAATTTTTTTTCCAGGTTTTGTTTTAAATTTTCTTTGCACAGATTATTTTCTTATTAATCACACATATGATTCACTCATGAATATTTCAATCTTTAGTATTAAACTTGCTGCCAACTAAGCACTTAGGCTTTGTTCTTCCTCTTTTTTCCTAACTCATCTACCTCGTTTTTCACGCGCACACTTTTCAAACTGTTAAACGGTGTATTTTTTTGTAAAAGTTTTCTATAGGAGAGTTGTTTTAAAAAATCATATTAATCCTTTTTCATATTTTTGGACTAATACTTAATTAATGTCGCTCTAATCGTTTGTTTTGTTTTTCATGTCAGGAGGCGAGGTTCCCGAACACAGCTTTAAACTACAGTTCAGCACATCCTTCATTCTCAGGGGCACAATGGACATTTACAGGTAAACTAACCAGTCAATTGAAGGAGATCTAATGGTAAGGGCATGAAAGGGATCCAAATAAAAATTCAAGAGTACAGGAGAAATCGAGTAAAACTCATGGGTATGAAAAGTATCAGGCAAGTTTTCAAGGGTACAAGGAATTTTCTTAAAATATAAAATGACAGGGGTTGACATACAAAATTAAATATACCCCTTCAGCTACTTTCTATTGTGGAATAGGGGTGTGGTGTGATACTATATGGCACATTATCTTTCGTCTAGGGACAAGGCTAGCCGTGTCTTGCATTGTGAGTGCCCTAAGCCTACCTGGGGGGAGTGCTGATAAGCGGCTGGCAGCGCGTGGTCAGCTCCCCCTTATATTATGTCCTCCCCTATATCTACTATATGATGGAAATATAAGCACATGTAAATTTAATTTATTCCATAAATAAATCACGACATTGAACATATAAACCAGCATAATCTCATCATACGATCTACACATATAAACTAGACACTAAAACATGAACAAATCAAATATGCGAAACATCGTGAGTACGTACCGAGGGTTTTGGACATTCGGCTGCACAACAGGAACAACTCGTGGTACCAGGCGTTGACGATGGCGCGTAGCACCCGAGCGAAGAGGAAGACGAACAGCAAGCAGTCGCACGGAGCGCTTCCCAAAAACCTTATTGCCGCCTTCTCCCGGTGCAGGACATCGAAGGCGAAGGTTTCGGATACCTGCTTTCCCGATCGCGGTGCACGCCAGTGAATGGGACGGAGTAGACAAGAAGCGATGGCGCAGTACAGAGGAGGAGGCAAACCCTAAATTGATTTCTCGTGTGTTGCGAGGAAGCTAGATTGATTCCGCGTGTGTTGCGAGGAGGCTAGATTGATTTCGCGTGTGTTGTGAGGAGGCAGTGGCTCCGTTTATTTAGAGATATCAGGACACATGCACGATCTGTCTGCGCAAGCATGAGGAGCCCAATTTTGTGGACCATTCACGCGCATGCTGCATATGCTTGCCATCTCGCCTGGCGAGGCGAGGCAAGCGAGCGCACGTGTGTTTCTCTAGATCTCTCCACCTCACATAGCTCAAGTAACTAGGAGAGCACTCTCCTATTCAAGGAGGTCTCCCTCTTCTAGAATAAGCAAAGTGGTACTAAAGATTCACATGCATGTATTCTCATGAGGTGGGCTTTTGTGATTTTTCAATGAATTAATCTTCAAATGAGCTAAGGCCCATCTATTAATTCCAACACTATATATATGTACATATTTTGTATCAATACGTATAAACTTTGTATATACACATGTATATATACAAATATATACAAGGTTTATATGTATATATATGAAGTATATACATATAAACTTTGTATATATATAAATTTTTATATGTATACATATACATTTGAGATATATAAGATGTTTTTATACATATAAATACAAATTTATACTGTGCATATAAATAGATATAAACTGTATACATACACATATAGAAAATAGGATATTTTGTGGGCCAAAAACTAACCGCGTGTGGCGGCGGCGAGAGGGAGGGTGACTAATCGCTAATTAGTGATTTCGCTACCTACGATGGGTCTCATGGATGGTTATATGTAGGAAGTAGGATGTGATCACACTGCTAAAATACTATCCTTGTCGTGCAGAGTAGTTTCAGGTGAAGCTCATTTAATATTTCTATTTCACTCCTCTGGATTTTCATTTAAATCCTTGCATCGTTTTTATCTTGAAATTTATAAAATAAACCTTAGAAGAGAAAACCCACTTACACAATAACACATTCTCCACTCTTCCCCCATCTCCTCACCGAACAAAATCAACTAAATCATCGATCCTCCCTTCACCTCCCGCCACCACCTCTCATCCTCATCCGGCCGCTGCCGTTGTCATCGCATCTCCACCCTCAGGCGCCGCCGTAGGCCCCTTCCTCATCACAGGAAATTGCGGATGGGGCAGATCGAGTGTGGCAGGTGGTTGGGGTGGCGAGCTTCTCGCGTCCCACATCAAGCCTGGCAGGGTCAACGAGCTCCCGGTGGCGTGCAGATCAGGATGGGCAAGGTCAAGGTCCTCGTCGACATTGTTGTCTTCCCCCTCCCTCCCCATGGTTCGTTTTGTTTTGTTGGGACTCCCTCGATACGCCGCTGGCGGCAGCCTTTCCTCCTACCATACCCTCTCCTCTCAAGCCGGGGCAGAGCGGATCGAAGCGGTGGGGGCTGACAGAGCTCATGGCGGTATGGATCTAGGCAACACGGGCAGCAGAGCTCGGGGCTTATCGTCCCTGCCTCTCGCTCACACCGCCTGCCCATTCTCCGGTGCTTTGTTGTCCTCCTCCTTGTTGTCAGGGAAATGCGGGCGAGGGAGATCTGGACGCTACCTTCGCTGTGCATCCTCTGAAGAGCTGCCACTTCCCTTCCTCCGGCACGACATGTACGAGCTAGATAGCACCATTGCTCACCAACCCAACACCCCCCTCCTCTGGTGCATATTGAGGCAAAGCAACTAGTGAGCTCCAAAGCTAGTGCATATTGAGGTAGGTCGTTGCTGTTGTCATCTCCTCCATTCGTCGGTCTTCCTGCTCGTTTCTGTGCTTCCAATCTCACTGCCACCGCAATGGTCCTGGTTGAGCTCCGCGCGAGGAGAGGACCCACGTGGGGCGATAGCGTTGCGCAGCAAACCGCACGAGCGTGCGTTTGACCGCGAGTTCCCTTCTCTGATGAGTTGTGCGTGTCCTCTACAGGACACAAGTGGCTTCATATAGACACAACTTCATTTGACATGACACTGTAGCGACGAAGTAGAGTCATAGAGATGCTTGCCATGTCATCGCAACTTGCATGGCCTAATAGTTTGTTTGGCGGCATCAGTATAGCTGCATATGGGAAGGCTCCTGCGAAAGGTGAGCGGAATCCCGGCCCCTTCCCTTTCGTCTCCGACGGCCTCTTGGTCATCGGCGTGAAGGGGAGGGGTCCAGCTCCTTCTCCACGAGTAGAGATAAGTTTAGATCTAGTCAGGTCTTTCCCGTTTCCATGTTCTTCTTTTTCTTTGTGTAGCTCAAGAGGGTCACCGGCGTTCGACTCTCCTTGTCTCAGCTTGAGGGCTATGGCGGACTTCGTCGATATTCTTGTTGGTATCGTCTTCTTGGTCGGTATATGCTGGGTTTACCTCCAACGCCTTCAGTTGGGAGTTTTCAGTTGGGAGTTTTGTTGTTTTGCTTTGGGTTGAAGGCTTGTCCTCTAGCCCATCGAATAGAAGGTTGCGTCGACTGTTTCCTCCATCTCCGGCGAGTCTTCCCCACTTACGGTGGTCATCTACTTCATCTCCGATGGCAGCTATATAAAAGGTGGCTGATGATTTCTCCTATGGACCAAGGTGGCTTCAACCTCCGTCGAGAGGCCCAATTTGGGTATGCTCCTTGGCTTTTCCTATTGCAGCTAGTCATGGTTCTTTTGTTGTTGCTATCGCCGTGCACGAGGATCCGATCATCGCCGATGTGGTTGTTCCAAGGACCCGATTGCTTTTCTGTATTTTTTTAGGTCCTTATTTGCATATGTTATGCTCAAAATGTAATTTGCCCATTATTCAGGAGCTTTTCTGCAAAACTAACTGTTCTCTCAGTTTTACCCTTTGGGAGATGTCGCTCATGTACTTTATCCTTAATAAATAAAACACATTAATTTTTTAAAAAAGTATAGCTGCGTACGTGATATTGTGATGTGACTGCATATAGGTGCCCCTCGGCAGCTGGTTGAGAGATCTCGCCTAGGACTTCGTGCATGTGTCAAAACAGCCTACTGTGGTGCGATGTCACTGGTGAATTGGTGACAACCATACTGTAGCCATTCCACTCGGCGACAATCCCGGTTAAAAATGGCATGCTCCTCAAAAATTCGTGGAAAAACATACATTTCAAAATAAATTCAGGAATGTGCAAATGTTCAATAAACAGGGAGAGAATCTCGTCGCTATCATATATAGCGGATAGTGACTGAACGCACCGAATGATAGGAATTTTATACCACCTCAAAGATCTGTGGTAGGAATTTTATAAGAAAAGTAAAGGAATCCAATTCTTATAGGATTTGGCATGATCCATTTGGATTGAATGATTGGGATTTTTTTTAAAATAAACGATTGGGACATCAGAAAAGGTAGTGAATTTTCACGTGCACTTTTACACGGGACTATTTAGAGCCCTTTGAATAGTAGGAACGAAAAAAAATAGAAGAATAAAAAAACACAGGATTCTAACGAGAATGTAAGTGTAAAACAAAGAATTGTAAAATACAAGAAAACACAGAAATGATCGTTTGATTGAATCGTAGGAAAAAACGCAGATAACGGATGAGAAAGATAGACTCAAAGAAATTTTTACAAGATGTTGGACCTCTTGCTGGCTCCCTTTAATTCAAAGGAAATTCATAGGAATTTTAGATGATTTCATTCCTATAGGAATTTTTCTTATATAACCCTTTGAATCGAAGGAATGAATACTATGAAATCCTATAAAATTCCTATAGAATGCCTTTTCCCATGTAAGTTTTGGAGGAAATTTAACATGAGGTAGAACCTCATGAAAAGAATCCCTTGAGTCTTTATCTCTCCTTAAATTTCTATGTTTTTCTTGCGGCCAAATCAACGGTCATTTATATGTTTTTCTTGTGTTTTGTAATTCTCTGTTTTATACTTGTATTCCTATCAGAATCTCATGTTTTTTTCTATTCCTCTGTTTTTTTCATTCTTGTGATTCAAACACAGGTAAAACATATGAATGACCTTTTGATTGGGTCTATCTCTCATTTGATTCCTATGTTTTTTCTGCGGTTTAATCAAATAATCATTTCTGTGTTTTGTAATCCTCTATTTTACGCTTACATTCCTATTAAAATCATGTGTTTTTCTTATTCCTTAATTTTTTCATTCCTACGATACAAAGGGGCCCTAAGATTAGAATCCTACGAAATTCCTATGTTTTCATTCAAATCAAAGGGGGTCGTAATTTGTATGAGCACTTTTAGAGTGCTCCATCTTACATCTAACAATAAATCTTGCGAGGAGTTATTATCATTGGGAATACCACATACCTACTGTATAATAAAGGTATCTTTAAATGTGAATAAAGATACAGATAAAGGAGAAATCCTATCCATTTAAGAAAGGACTTTGTAATCCCATGATGCCACATTGAATCTATCCCCCAAGGAGGAAGCATTTCCGCTAGCCGCTGACTACACCATGGTGCATTGCACGTCGAGATTTGTCTGGTATGCTAGATTAGCTAGCTTGCTCCTTTTTATACTCGGTATGATACATTTGAGAGATCAATGCATATAAACAGAAGTAATACTGCTATCCACATAAAGGGATCCTCTAACTTAAATTGAGCCAATGACATGTGGGTCATAGAAAAGTGGTACCCACATGTTAGTAACTCAACTGCAAATGTATTTAAGTCAGAGGATCTACTTCCACTACTCATATATCTGGGCCTGAACTCATGTATACCTTGGTAAGCTGTATCCTACACTCTTAGATACCGTACTTGGTATAACACGTCGACAACTTTGTCCATTAAAATTATATTTTCATCAAAGCATAAAAGGAAAGCATTTGTGTTTGTAATTCATTTGTATGCATGCAACGAATGTGCAAAATAGTTTCTAAAGTTGTACTCGTACTGAGCATGCTGGCGTGACGTTGGGCTCAGCCTAATGGGGAGTCTTCGCTCTGTGATCAGAGGAACTGAATTCTCCCTCCTCACGGTCTTCCTGCCTGCCGTCACGAGCATCTAGATTCTCGATCCCGACGACGTTCATGCCACGATCTAAATTCGAGCCCAAGGACTCAAGCGGATACAGACTGTGGAGAATAGATGGTTCGAGGGGATCTGGCCCGAGATATCCGACCAATCGATCTGAGTCATTTGACATATTATCGTCTGATCTTGAATTCATGGGTTGACATTGTCGGGGGTGGATCGAACAACGCTTGGAAGAAGAACTGACTGGCGCAGACGAGGTCATAGATTCAACGACTTTGATGAAGACCTTGCACACCATTAGAGTAGGTGATTTTGTCTTGTGGATGGGGCAAAACTTGCATGGGGAGATTGTTAACAGCAGATTTTCGTAATCGACCCAGAGAGGAAAGAGAAAATCGAAGCAGAGAGGAAAGAGAAAAGTTGGAGTCGGACCAAGTATTGTATCGGACTCGGTGAATGTATCGGACTAGGAGAAGTGCTAGCAGGAAGAGTGTATCGGCCAATACGGATTCAATATGGTCATTGGCCGATAGAGGCTGGAGGTTGACAGAGTCAGCGTGGGCTTGGTCTGGGCTCGAGATAAGCTTCAAGGAAGTTGCCAAATAGAGATAAAGCTCGGTTTTAGGCAATTGTATCTTGTAAATCAAGTAGGTTTAGATCTAATCTGTGACAAGAGTCTGCCGCAAAGACTTGTTTGTTAGTTAGAGATAAGATCATGTCCTACAAGGACCCTGTTGTAATCGCGGGTATAAATATCCCGGTAGTTTATACATAGAAGCTCTGAATATCTCAATCAATCAATCACAAAAACAACCAAGTTCAATCTACTTTCGGCGCATCGCCAACCCTCGCAAGAGGTTAATTCCCGACGAGTTCTTGCTTTCCCAGAGCAGAGGTAAGAACTCGTACCCGACGATCTACATCATCGAGGCTAGCGTGTCGCTTTAGGCACGTTAAGCCCTGGCGATGTGATCGTCGTTTATCGTGTGTTAGTTAATCTTGATGCGGTTTTCTAATTCTGTCCCGCCAGCGGCTAACTCGTTTTAGGGTTTACTGCCGACGACGATCGAATTAGCTTGCTCGTTTAGATTAGCTAAGACATCTACCATCCCCAAAAGCGATCGACGACTTGATTTTCTTTGTGTTAACTCTCGATCTACACTATCTGAGTTGCTATCGACCTTAGTCGTGTTTCAAGGGTTAACCCAAAGCCTGTTTTCCGATCGTAATTAAGGATAGCGCCGGGGTTTTAGCCGGTTTTACCTAATGCATGTGATTAGTTATGTTTTTATATGCATTCGCCACTTATACAAGTGGATTGGTGAATATAAATGTATCGGTTACAGGGTATTCTCAGGATCTCTCTGTGATTGGTACATTTATATTGGCCGATTGGCTTGTATAAGTTCGCACTAGAGTATTAGCTAGTGTATTTATCTTTATACAACCCTCATCGGCTGATTCCAGTAATTCGTTATAAACATATTAACATGGGCCGATGAGATTAGATCTGTTTTATCAGTTATATCATATTATTACTTCAAGTAAGCCGGTATAGCTTTGCCCTATCGGCCAGGCCTCCATGATGCAGCATCGGCCTATCTGCCGATCGGCCATCGTTTCTCACATGGTTTACTTGTTTATTCTTGTTGATTGTAGATCAAATCAACTGGCACGCTCTGCACGCACCTAGGCAAGCCATTGGACGTGCACTGGAGTTAAGCAGACCTCCCAGGCCGCCGTGGAAACGTGGAACCCGTTTTGTTGCGAGGCGGGTCTAAATTCTACGCCAACACGCTTTTGGCACGTCTGGTGGGACTCAAGAACGCAAGCTTCGCAACAACAAGAAGACCACTTCGGGATGTCAAAGCAGGCTAAGATCTCCGAGGAGAACGTCATCTCCGTGACCGTCGACCAGCTCAACGAAGAGCAGAAAGCCGAGATGGAAAAGTTGGTCGAGCAGTTCCAAAATATGTACCTGCAGACATACTCCAGGACTCGGCAAGGCACCATTATCCAGAAATCTAAGGTGGTAATGCCGAGCCCTGGAGATGGAGCCAGCACGTCGGCGGCGGTACACGACCACGCCGTCAAGACTGAAGAAAACGCTGCGCCGACGTTACAAGACAGAATCGATTCCGCAGTTCATTCTGCGCTAGTCAACCAGTCGGGGATCCTGGTGAACACGTTGACCAATACGATCAAGTCGATCCTAGATGGTTCAATCAATCAGTACAAGACTCAAGGGCCAATTTTCTTGCTAGAAAATAAGTTCCCTGCTTATCGGACCTTGAGGAACGACTTGAGCACGGCTCCACAGCCGACGGCGCCGATGCCACCCCCATCGGCGTAACCAACATCAACCTTGCCGCTGGTCCTCACCAGGCAGACGGGAGGAAGCCCTCAGCACGTCACGGAGGAGCAATATGCACAATGGACGAAAGGGAAGCAACCAGTGATCGAGCCGATGCAGCAAGTTCCTGTCAACCCAACATCGGCCAGACAACCTCACATCTCCATGACTGGCAACCCTCCGCAACCAGTTGCGTACAACACGCCGCAAGGCTACCAGCAGTACACCACAGGGCAGTACGACGCGCAGAACTTGAATCACCATTACCAACCGTACTCTCCTAGGCAGTATCAAGCAGAAGGCCTGCAACAATCTTATCAGCAAGACCTCTCACATCAGCCCGCAGGATACTGGGCCGATATGATAGCCGAGGTGATGCGAGATCAGTTCGGTTTGAAGCCCAAGGAGAGTTCTACGGTGTATCGGCACCCGTACCCCGAGGAGTTTGACAGAGTGCCACTGCCGAGCCGATACAAAATCCCGGACTTCTCTAAGTTTTCGGGGCAGGACAACGTCTCGACATACGAGCACGTGAGCCGATTCCTAGCACAGTGCGGGGAGGCATCAGCCATAGAGGCGTTGAGGGTGAGGTTTTTCCCGCTGTCCTTGTCAGGGTCAGCATTTGCATGGTTTTCATCTTTACCCTTCAATTCCATCAGAGGATGGATAGATTTGGAAAAGCAGTTTCACAGGTACTTTTATAACGGCGTGCAAGAGATGAAACTGTCTGATCTTACTGCCATCAGGCAACGGGTTGATGAATCGGTCCCAGAATACATTCAAAGATTTAGGGACATAAGGAACAGGTGTTACAGCCTCAGCTTGACCGATTCATAGCTCGCTGACTTGGCGTTTCAAGGATTACTGGGGCCGATACGAGAAAGGTTCTCCTCTCAGGAATTCGACAGCCTAGCTCAGCTAGCCCAACGAGTATCGGCCCACGAGCAACGATTCCAGGAGGCAAAGAAGTTCGCGAAGAAAATCAATACAGTCTATCAGTATGCCTCCGACAAAGATGATGAAGAAGACGCTGATGTTGACCTGGCCGAGTGGGCCCGGATGAAGAAGCCGACAGCGTGCCAATGGGCCAAAAAGGGCGACAAAGAGGATAAATACGACTTCGACATCAACAAGGCCGACAAAATATTTGACCTACTCCAGCAAGAGAAGCAGATCCAGCTGCCAGTGGGTCATGTACTGCCATCGGCCGAAGAAATCAAGAAGAGAAGGTATTGCAAATGGCACAACACGTATTCCCATCATACCAACGAATGCAAAATCTTCCGACAGCAAATCCAATCGGCCATCGAGCAAGGTAGAATTAAGATCGATGATGCCAAGAGGCCGATGAAGATAGAAGGACACCCGTTCCCAGTCAACATGGTGTGGGCGGACAGGGCCGACGGCGATGGCCATCAGACCGGCAAGCGACCTCATCAGACCTACGAGGGTCTGATTAGAAAATATCAGCGAAGACGGGAGGAACAAGCACAGGATTACGCCGATCAAGACAACTCCTATGATCCTCATTGGGAGTGCGAATTTTTCCGTTTTTGCTGGAATGAAGGAATGAGGTTGCCATCCATCCAAGAGTGCCCTGCATGTAATAATGTAGAAGACTCTTATCAGGGCAGCTCGAGTAAGCGAGTGCATCGGCCAAGTCTGTACACGAGAGGCTAGGGCCGATGCACCATGATCATCAGACCGAGGACGAGGAGCAAGTCCAGAACCCCCAGTGGTGCCCAAGCGACGTATTCAGCAAGACAGAAAAAAGGCGGGTCCAGAGGCTAAGGAGGAAGGAGCAGATCCAAGAGCAACAGGCTACAATAGCCCATCGGCCGGCCAAGACCAAAAAGGAGTGGAGAATAAAATCAACGGTGGCAAGGCCGACGAGGGCACCTCCAAATCAGCTCAAGCTCCTGCGTCCGCAATAGGTAAAGGCGTAGCATCGGCCTCTGTTAATATAGTTTTCATATTGCTAGCGGAGTACAGCGTGCAGACGGTCAATGAAGCGGTAGCCGACGACGAGCAGTCCTCGGTTAAACTATAGTTGTCACCTGATCAAGCCGTGTTCGACAAGCCAGTCGACGCCAGCTACAGGCACCTCCGGCCGTTGTACATCAAAGGGTTCGTTAATGGGCGGCCGATAACGAAGATGCTGGTCGATGGCGGTGCGACGGTCAACTTGATGCCATACACAACCTTCAGGAAGCTTGGAAAAGTACCTGAAGACCTTATCAAGACCAACATGGTACTAAAGACTTTGGTGGCAACGCGTCCGAAGCAAAGGGGGTGCTAAACGTGGAGCTCACCGTGGGCAGTAAGACGATACCCACCACCTTCTTTGTCTTCGATGGAAAGGGTTCCTACAGCTTGTTGTTGGGACGGGATTGGATCCACGCAAACTGTTGCGTCCCTTCAACAATGCACCAATGCCTTATACAATGGCAAGGGGACCAGGTCGAGATCGTGCAAGCCGATCGGTCAGTACACGTGGCCAATGCCGATCTCGCAGTTTGGGAGATGGAGGGAATCGATTGCTTGTCCGGGCGAGTCTGGGACGCCGATTTGCTCAAAGTAACTGATTGTGATATCGAGACGATAGAAGATCAAGACAAGCAGTTGTTTTAACGGAGATATGCCATCCACTGTTCGAGATGAGCAGGCTAGTCCCTACACAGACGACGCGGTGGATGAGCTAGATGGCAAACTGGGACAAGGCTTTACGTCGGCCGATGAACTTGAAGAGGTAGACATAGGAATAGGTGACATGCCTAGGCTGACGTATGTAAGTGCTAACCTGCCAAGGGAATATAAGAATAATTTGATAAATCTTTTGAAAGAATTCATGGATTGTTTTGCATGGGAATACCATGAGATGCCAGAATTAAGCCGATCGATCGTAGAACATCGGCTACCTATCAAACCAGGCTATCGGCCATTTAAACAAGCTCCTAGGAGATTTAAGGCCGATATGCACAAAGCTATCAAGGCAGAGATCACAAGACTTTACAATGCCAACTTGATCAGGCCCTGCTGATATGCGGAGTGGGTCTCCAACATAGTTCCAGTAATAAAGAAAAACGGCAAGCTCAGGGTGTGTATCGATTTCAGAGATCTAAACAAAGCAACACCAAAGGATGAGTATCCTATGCCGTTGGCCGATTTGCTAGTTGATGCCGCGTCTGGATATAAGGTTATCAGCTTCATGGATGAGAACGCAGGCTACAACCAGATTTTCATGGCCGAGGAAGATATCCACAAGACAGCCTTCCGGTGTCCGGGGGCAATCGGCCTGTACGAGTGGGTTGTTATGACCTTCGGCTTGAAAAATGTTGGAGCTACTTATCAGAGGGCCATGAATTATATTTTTCATGATCTTATCGGCTCTTTGATTGAAGTTTATATCGATGATGTCGTCGTGAAGTCAAGAGAGTATGATATGCACTTGGCCGATTTACGCAAGGTACTTGAACGAGCAAGGAAGTATGGTCTCAAGATGAACCCTAACAAATGTGCATTTGGCGTATCGGCCGGTCAGTTTTTGGGTTTCTTGGTCCACGAAAGAGGAATTGAGATTACACAGAAGAACATCGATGCTATAAAGAAGATCAAGCCTCCGACGAACAAGACCAAATTACAATCTCTGCTTGGCAAGATCAATTTTGTCCGGCGCTTTATATCGAACCTGTCAGGGAGAATAGAGTCGTTCACTCCGTTATTGAAGATAAAAGACGATCAAGAGTTTACATGGGGTGATAAGCAGCAGAAGGCGCTGGACGACATCAAAGAATATTTGAGCTCCCCACCAGTTCTAATTCCTCCACAGAAGGGAGTTTCGTTCAGGCTGTACCTATCGGCCGATGAGAAGTCTATTGGCTCAGTTTTGGTGCAGGATATTGACGGCAAAGAGTGGGTTATTTTCTATCTCAGCAGGAGGTTTGCTGGATGCCGAAACAAGGTACACGCCAGTGGAGAAACTCTGTTTGTGCTTATATTTTTCATGTACTAAGTTAAGACATTATTTACTTTCCAATGAGTGCATTGTGGTAAGTAAGGCCGATGTGATGAAATACATGTTATCGGCCCCCGTGTTGAAAGGAAGAATTGGGAAGTGGATTTTTGCCTTAACAGAGTTCGACTTACGGTATGAATCGGCCAAAGCGATCAAGGGACAAGCCCTGGCCGATTTTATTGTTCAGCATAGAGATGATTCAATTGCATATTCAGATATTGTGCCTTGGACATTGTATTTTGATGGGTCTGTTTGCAGACATGGATGCGGTATCGGCCTAGTCATCATATCCCCTCGGGGGGCAAGCTTCGAATTTGCTTTTACTATCAAGCCTTATTATACTAATAATCAAGCAGAGTATGAGGCTGTTCTCAAAGGTTTGCAGTTATTACAAGAGGTTGAGGCCGATTCCGTATAGATCATTGGTGATTCACAGTTGGTCATTAATCAGCTTTCTGGGGAGTATGAATGCAAGAATGATATTCTCAAAATTTACAATGAGGAGTGCAAGGAGTTGTTACAAGCTTTCAAGATTGTGACGATGAGGCATATACCCAGGAAGCAGAACTTTAAGGCCAATGATTTAGCTCAGGGGGCATCAGGATACAGGCCGATGGCTAAAGATGTTCAGATTCAAATTGCTACCGTGGATGCCGATGACTGGCGGTTTGATATCATCGAGTATTTGAAAAACCCTTCTCAATCGGCGTCACGAAGAATGAAGTATAAGGTTTTACATTATGTCTTATTGGACGATGATCTGTATTATCGGACGATTGATGGTGTATTGCTCAAATGCTTGAGTCTCGAAGAAGCCAAAGTTGTCATGAGCGAGGTCCATGAAGGGATTTGTGGAACACATCAATCGGCCCACAAAATGAGATGGCTTTTAAAGCGCGTTGGATATTTTTGGCCAACAATGCTAGAGGATTGTTTCAAGTATTATAAAGGATGTCAAGAGTGTCAGAAATTTGGAGCAATTCAGAGAACACCAGCATCGGCTATGCATCCAATCATAAAGCCGTGGCCGTTTTATGGATAGGGAATAGATATGATCGGCCAGATAAACCCGCCATCAAGCAAGGGACACAAATATATACTAGTGGCTATAGATTACTTCACAAAGTGGGTTGAGGCCGTTCCCCTTAAGAAGGTTGATTCCAAGGACGCAATTCAATTTGTCAAAGAGCATATAATATATCGGTTTGGACTACCACAGACATTGACTACAGATCAAGGATCAATCTTCGTGTCCGATGAGTTTGGTCAGTTTGCTGAAAGCATGGGTATTAAGCTATTGAATTCTTCTCCATATTATGCGCAAGCTAATGGGCAGGCAGAAGCTTCTAACCAGACTTTAATCAAGTTGATCAAGAGGAAAATTGAGGAACAACCAAGACGGTGGCATACCACGCTGGCCGATTCCCTTTGGGCGTATCGGATGGCTTGTCATGGTGCAACTCAGGTGTCGCCTTATCAGCTGGTTTATGGGCATGAAGCTGTGCTGCCATGGGAGACCAACATCGGCTCAAGGAGAATTGCCTTGCAAGACGACTTGACGGCCGATGAGTACCATAATCTTATGGTCGATGAGCTGGATGACTCGGCACATGTCCGATTGTGGGCATTGGAGAAAATAAAGCGCGATAAAGATCGAGTTGCTCGTCATTATAATAAAAAGGTTGTTGCCAAGTCGTTTGAGGAAGGGGATCTTGTTTGGAAATTAATAATGCCGATTGGTTCTAGAGATAATAGATTCGGCAAGTGGTCACCTAATTGGGAAGGTCCTTTTCATATTTATCGATGTGTTCCCCGTAATGCTTATCTGCTCAGAGGATTAGATGGAGAAGTTTATGGCAGAGCTCTTAACGGTAAGTACTTAAAGAGATATTATCCAAGCATATGGATCGACTCATGATCGGCCCTCCAGCCGATTTATGATTACAGTCGATGTGCTATGCATCGTCTTTAGATGGCCGATATATACTATCGTCCTTAGTTCAAATTTTACAACATGAGCCCTCATCTTCTAAAATTTGGGGGGCATATACATATACAAGCGCGGATCAAATTCGGCTGCTTGGCCGATGCGATTTCAAGTCTTATTCTTCATGATTCTTCAAGTTTGATGGATTGATCTAGGTTTATGGACTTCAAAAATTTTCAAGCTCGAGTTTCTTCAGATTTATTCAGATCAAATTCGGCTGCTTGGCCGATGCGATTTGTGTTTACAAAGTATGAAGACATACAATATGTTACATCACCCTATAAAGTCTGCAATAGCTGTGATGGCTCTACGGTGGATTTGATCAATATCTTCTATAGCTTGGGCGTCATTGGCCGTCGACCCTGGGATTGGCTTCAACGATTTGCTCAGGGTTGCAAGGTACTTGGCTGATGCCTTCAGCTTAGCCGTCTGGTCTTCTATGGCCTTGGGTGATGCAGATATCCCGGCTTCAACTTCTTAGATTTCTTGGCGCGTGGCTTTCAGCTTTGATTCTAGATCTGCTTCAAGGCGGCGGAGTTCTTCAAGTCTGTTCTTCAAGACAATCGGCTCAACAGCTAGCTCATCTAATCTAGTTTTATCAGAATTGACTTGAGCCTTGCTAGCAGAAAGGGCCGATTCCAGTCTCTCATGTTCCCGTCGCTCTACAAGTCTTTCTTTCGCCTTGTGAAGCTTGAATCGGTATTGCTCCAAGAAGATGACCGGTGTCAGGGTCTCCATCAGGTTTTCAGGCAGTTGATCTTGAATCTCTTGTACCCTGACTCTGATGGGAGTGCAATCCTCCACCAAGAACTCCAGCGAGGACTCCAGCCGATTGGCAATATCGGACAGCCGGTTTTTCAGCTCGTCAGAGATCGACGTCTTGGCTGTCATGGGTGGCTCCTTGTCCTCATTATCAAGAAACTGGCCGATATCAAAAGAGAACATATCGGCTAGGTTCTGCAAATATCAGTATAGGCCAAGGTTAGCCTGGTCAAACAAGAATCGGCAAAAGGGAGTCAAAATAATCTTGGTTACCTGTGTTGGAGCATCGGTGGTGCTTGCATCGGCTTCCTTTTGTTGTGTTGAAACGGTAGGCGAGGGGGTTGGCCGATGTGGTGCAGGTGATGGAGCCCTAGGCTGAGGAAAAACAAGAAGATGGTAAACAGATATATGCTGTTAGAAAGACAATGTAAAATTAATTCTTACCGAAGCAATCGGAGAGGGTGGTGGAGAAGGAGAATGAGTCCTCAATCGGGCCTTGGCTCGTTTGCGCCTCTGCAAAGTTGCCTTTTTAGTTATTGGTAAAGGGGCCGATTGAGTTCGTTCCTTCAACAAAGACGACGCGAGAACCTGCAAGGGGTTAAGGTGTAACATACTAGTAGAAGGAGATTGCATAAATTCAAGAAAGGAAACATGTTACCTTGCGGATTGCGTGCCTGGTTTTCCTTGGCTGGGTGGTATCGGCTTGGTCATCGGCCGGTTGGATTGTGGTGGTCTTGGCCAATGGTTCCTTGGTAGTCTCGGCCGATGGATTTTCTTTTTCAGGCGCATCGGCAGCTGCTGCATCGACCTCTTCCTCCATCACTTGTTCATCAAGGAATTCTTCTATGAAGGGGTCTAGTTCTTCCAGATCGGCCTGGTCATCAGTCTTGGCCTTCTTGCTGGTTTTCTGAGATTTTCCTTTCGCTGGCGCTTTCCTCTTGGGGTTTTCTTTGGTCATCGGCCCTTGGAGTAGTAATGATACCTTTGGGGCAGTAAGGCCGATGATTGACTCCAGAATGGTTGATCCTGATGGTGCCACAGCTTGAGCATAACAAATTTTCTGACCACTATTGCTCACAGATGGAGTCGGGCCATCTGGGACTTGAGGGCTGATACCCTGGATAAGCTCTGTCACATAAAATCTGGCCGATTGGTGGAAAATATGAGCAGCCTATTCTTGCCACCATGCTTGGAAGCTGATATGGACGAAAGCACTTAGATGCAATCGGTCGCAGTCACCCAGCTTTGGGATTTCAATTTCCAGTGCTTTATTCATGATCAGCGCTGATGACACTGTGCCTCTGCTCTCCAGGAGTTTGTGGAAATGTAAGCTAATGGGAAGTTGTCCAAGTCCGCACTGTCTAGCAGCCACCATGAGATTGTAGAATTCATAGGACAGGCTGGTGCTTCTTCCTTGGAATATGCTTACTGGGAGCAGGCATGGGGTGATGCCGATCATGAATGATTCCCGTGACTCCATATCATCATTCACCAGGTCCAAGTGGAGATCGTCAGGGAGTTCAAAATCCTGGTCTGAGGTGTAGATGAACATGTCCATCTTAACTGATGGGGGACCGGTGTAGAATCGGATGAACCATGTGGACATGTCTTCGGCCGATTGATCTGCTCCAGGGTAAACAGAGGCCGCTTCTCCAAAAGACATGCATCTTCTGGTTCTGGGATCTTCGTGATCGGCATGCTTTGATGGGAAGCAGGAGTCCGATAGTGGAGGCCGATCGACTATGGTGTTGGTGTGAATGGTTAACCAGAATTGAACAAACCACCATGGTCCTCCATGCGCCACCGTTTGCTTCAGCATCAGATCTTGGGTGGCAGAATGGAGCAGCCGATAGACAGCTCCCAAGAGATATCGGCCAAGAGGGATTTGTTTCTTATCAACCAGAGCTTGGGCTAGGTGTTGGCAGTTTAGGGTGGGGCCGTAGGTTGATCCACAGAAAACAAATCTTTCCAACCATAGCGTCAGGAAGGCCACGTGTTCTCTCTCTGAAACTGATCCTTATTCCATATGCTCAGAGATATATCCAAACCAGCCTCCAATCTTCTTGGTTTTTAATTTATGGCTGCTGTTTGCCAGGAGGCTGAAGGGATTGATCTTGGATTGGATGTCTAATCCTGTGAGCAGCTTGACGTCGATCAATGTTGGAGTCATTGGGCCTTGCTTGAATAAGAAGGCGTTCAAGGTGCTAGACCAGAAATAGGTGGCCGCTGACATAAGTGGTTCATTTTTCTTGGTATCGGCCAGGGACAGGGTGATGCATTGGCCGATTCCTATTTCGTCCCAGTGAACCTGTTTAGATGCAGCAATCCTCTTGTGCCAAGTTCTGTACCCATTGAGCTTCGACGGCCAGGATCTGAAAGTGTGCTTCCATGGGGAGACATTCGGCTTGGTTTATTTGAAGGGTACTCTGTTTGTCTCGGCATTTATTAGCCAAGTCGGGTCGCAGTTGCCCATGGGGCCTAGAAGGAATCGGTGGGATTTGTCGTTGGTGGGAATCAAGATTTGATTTTTGAAGACCTACGGCATATGGACAATAACAGTGAAAATAAGACCCGGGGGGCAAGAGCAGAAACCCTAATTCGAAGAACTTGGCGAGATAACGAAAATGTGAAGGGATTGACTTACCACGGGGATTTCGAAGGCGTAAAACGGAGCGGAAGCCATTGTTGTCGTCGACGAAGTCGCTGTTGAGGGGGTTGATGCTGATGGGACGCTGAGAAGTCGCCGGAGTTGAAGAACGCGGGTGGTTATTAAATCGGCGACGGAGGGATGCGAATCTGGATCTGCGCGGTTTTCAGACAAACCCTAGCGAAGAAGTCGATGGGTTCCTCGGAATTAATTCCGCCACATTATATAATGAAGCGGAATTGGGGGGCATGTGTTAACAGCAGATTTTCGTAATCGACTTAGAGAGGAAAGAGAAAATCGAAGCAGAGAGGAAAGAGAAAAGTTGGAGTCGAACCAAGTATTGTATCGGACTCGGTGAACGTATCGGACTAGGAGAAGTGCTAGCAGGAAGATTGTATCGGCCGATACGGATTCAATATGGTCATTGGCCGATAGAGGCTGGAGGTTGACAGAGTTAGCGTGGGCTTGGTCTGGGCTCGAGATAAGCTTCAAGGAAGTTGCCAAATAGAGATAAAGCTCGGTTTTAGGCAATTGTATCTTGTAAATCAAGTAGGTTTAGATCTAATCTGTGGCAAGAGTCTGCCGCAAAGACTTGTTTGTTAGTTAGAGATAAGATCGTGTCCTACAAGGACCCTGTTGTAATCGCGGGTATAAATATCCCGGTAGTTTGTACATAGAAGCTCTGAATATCTCAATCAATCAATCACAAAAACAACCAAGTTCAATCTACTTTCGGCGCATCGCCAACCCTCGCAAGAGGTTAATTCCCGACGAGTTCTTGCTTCCCCAGAGCAGAGGTAAGAACTCGTACCCGACGATCTACATCATCGAGGCTAGCGTGTCGCTTTAGGCACGTTAAGCCCTGGCGATGTGATCGTCGTTTATCGTGTGTTAGTTAATCTTGATGCGGTTTTCTAATTCTTTCCCGCCAGCGGCTAACTCGTTTTAGGGTTTACTGCCGACGACGATCGAATTAGCTTGCTCGTTTAGATTAGCTAAGATATCTACCATCCCCAAAAGCGATCGATGACTTGATTTTCTTTGTGTTAACTCTCGATCTACACTCTGAGTTGCTATCGACCTTAGTCGTGTTTTAAGGGTTAACCCAAAGTCTGTTTTCCGATCGTAATTAAGGATAGCGCCGGGGTTTCAGCCAGTTTTACCTAATGCATGTGATTAGTTATGTTTTTATATGCATTCGCCACTTATACAAGTGGATTGGTGAATATAAATGTATCGGTTACAGGGTATTCTCAGGATCTCTCTGTGATTGGTACATTTATATTGGCCGATTGGCTTGTATAAGTTCGCACTAGAGTATTAGCTAGTGTATTTATCTTTATACAACCCTCATCGGCTGATTCCAGTAATTCGTTATAAACATATTAACATGGGCCGATGGGATTAGATCTGTTTTATCAGTTATATCATATTATTACTTCAAGTAAGCCGGTATAGCTTTGCCCTATCGGCCAGGCCTCCATGATGCAGCATCGGCCTATCTGCCGATCGGCCATCGTTTCTCACATGGTTTACTTGTTTATTCTTCTTAATTGTAGATCAAATCAATTGGCACGCTCTGCACGCACCTAGGCAAGCCATTGAACCTGCACTGGAGTTAAGCAGACCTCCCAGGCCGCCGTGGAAACGTGGAACCCGTTTTGTTGCGAGGCGGGTCTAAATTCTACGCCAACAGAGTTGCACTGAGTATCACGCAGTTTGCAAGCCATCAGGGAGTGAGAATTCGTTTTGTGGATGGGGCTTCACTGCTTCATGATCTTGCGAGCGGGCTTTGTAGTTGGCGCCCTGTTCTCAACGAAAGCCAAAGGGTAGATCGACGATGTAGCAGTGAAGACCAAGAACATGGCAGATCTGACTTGGAGAAGAGTGAACGTCGGCAGGGTTGTACCTCCTAGGCCAGGTTGATCATAGAAGCCGTTGTCGAAAAATCCGCCTCTTGAACCCATCTTGTCGGAACCATTTTGCACCAAGCCCCTACTTGATGCGCCACTGTCAACGGGCTGTACTCGGCTATGATATTTGTAGAGTATGGGGGACGATGATACTAAGATATACACGAGATTGAGGTAAAGAGACGGAAGACAAGGATTTTTATACTAGTTCGGACCCTCATGATGAGTAATACCCTACTCCAGTTTATATGTATAGCTCTGGGATATGTTACACTGATTACAATGGGGAGTAAGTTAGCTAATCTAACCCGCCGACTAGTATTCGCCAAGAACTAATCCGACAACTTTGGAGTCAACGACTAGCGATCAATTTTCTCCTGGCTATCTCTCAATGTGGCTTGTAATTTGATCCCCCTTCCTCCTAGGTGGTGTTGTATTTATATGGGTAGGCAACTTTCTCTTCAAGTAAAACTTAGAGAACCCTTATAGGATACAAGTAGATAAAACCTTGTCTTTTCGGATCAGACTTCGACAACCTTGCTATTCCTGTGGAAGGAGTTTTCGTTCTTATCTGCTATATTCCAATATTTGAATATACATTTCCATATAAAACTAGGTATGTGGTATTTGTGGTAGCTACGAATCCAGGTATAGGAGCAAGTTTAATAGTAGAGTTAGTTGTTGGCGGTAAAATTATCCACGTCACTTAAAAATATAGTCGATAAGTATAATAGTTAACTCTTAGATATTCCCCATAACTTTTTAAACAATTTAATTACTAATTGTTTATTCAGATTTAGGTCCTTCCTCACCTACTATCCAACCCATTACCTTGCATGGCATTGGGAGTAGTGCAGCAAAGGATGCTATGGCGGTAAGGCCAGTCTCAATGGAGTTTCATGAGAGGTTTCATGCATATTAAATAGAGTGTCACATCAATAAAAAAAAGCTTTTTGCATGAAACTAGTAGGAGAGAGAAGGGAAAAGTTTCATCCCCATGAAACCTTTGAGCGTTGTTTCCAAGACATTGGAAACTGGATGAAACCCCCATTGAGAGTGTTTTTTCGTTTCATGACGTACATGCACTTCTCTGATTGGGTGGAAGAGGGAGGAGAGAGTTAATGGTGGGGCTAAAATAACAAGTGAAACCGTGCAATGAAACTATGCACTGAGAATAGAAGTCAGTTTTATCTTAAGTTTCGTATCTTGGAAACCGAGAGGTGAAATATTGCATTGAGACTGGCCTAAGCTAGCTGCAGTGCATCAATTTTTATGCTGGAGCTAGCGACAAAACAAGCGCCCGCTTCTCTCTCTCATTTTCCTTTTCTCCCTCCTCCAGCTATGATTTTGATGACGTGGACAAAACTATTGCCTACTGACAATGTGTTATTGTACTTGCTCTAACACCATCGGGCCTGTTCGATAAGCTGTCTGCAGCGGCTGCGACTGCGCCCCGTGAGTGCAGCACTGTTGGTGCCGGCTGTGCTGCGAAATCAGCAGCCGAACAGACCCGATATGGACATGTGTTATAGCCAAAAGCTCACTACACTATTAGACTTGCTCTAAGAGCATTCACAATGTATAATACCGCATGGGTATTAAGATGAGGTCTACCTACAATGTATAAGACAATAGAAAGATCTCTATAATGTATAGGACATATCTAACTCTATAATGGGACTCACACCCATGAATATCAAGGCTTATTTCTGCCATATTTGTAAAAAAAACTAATTTTTTATTTAAAGTGTCTAGTCTTAAAAGAAGAGCACATTTGCTATGTTTGATGCTTGAGACTTGTGTTTGTAATATAAAGAGCTTTTGATACAGTGAAAAGATTCTCTTAGTACCCCTCCTAATTCCTACACTACAGATGCTCTAAGAGAAGTGATGAATAAAATAGTATTTCTATGAAAAAGTGTGCAAACATATCTCTCTGTACTAAAATTAACTAAGAGCAAATCTAATACGACTAATGGCTCCTAAAATAACCACATCAATATATTAAAGATAGTGCTTAGAGCTGGTGTATACAATAAGCTATCTATACACAGTTCCCATCAACTCTTATCATCTTCTTCTAATCTTAGTTTTCCCCCGTCCAATTCGTCTTCAAGCTCATTGCTGACTTGCTGCCTCTCTTGTCTCTTCCACCTCTTGTTTGATTTGGCGCTGCTACGTGGAGTACGTACATAGGCAACCTAGTGAGGACGGGTCATCTCTGACTACGAGCAAAGTGCAGAGCCGACGTCAGTTGCTACTTGATAGGGGGAGTGCCAGCGAGCAGAGGCAGCCGATGAATTGAGCGACAGCGGAGGCGACCAGCAACTGCGCTAACCCGACGAGCGTCAAAGCCATGGTCAGGGGCTCGGAGCCGGCTTGCTGCATGGAGCATGGAGAGCGCCAAGCTGCGTTACTCCGGTTGCCGTCCTCGAGCTCTCTCTTGTCGCCGTCGAGCTTTGTCCCGTCGAGCTGCTTCACCCCCAAGCTCCCAACGCGTGGTTGCCGGCCGTCATACTGCCCTAGCACCCGCCACACCAGTAGCCGTCGCTCCGTCCTTCCGTTCGTGTGGGCCCATCACCACCATGTGAGCCAGTAGGAGGTGGCATGTGCCGCTTTGCTCGTCTTGGAGCACGTGTGCAGTCGGCTCACACTATATCTCTCCTTTAATCCATCGATAAATCCAACATGGCACCGATATCGACGGCTTAAATACATATATTACTATTAATCTGTATCAAAGAATCTTAACATTATAAATATGATCAGGACGTACTAAATTTGTTTATTTTACAAGTGAATATTATAGTTTGTTTGTCGTATGGTACTCCCTCCGTCTCATAGAAGATAAAAACTACTTTGGGATGTGATTTAAGTTAAGAGGAACCTCGTCCCCATCGAGTCCTCTACAGGCTACAGTGTCACTCCAGCGTCCGTTGGGTTGGGCGTACTGCCGTAGTCTAGCTTCATCTCGTCTCGTCATCGAGGTCGCCGGCGGTGACGAGCTAGCAGACAAAGAACAAGATGGAGCTCGCCGTAGGCGCCTCGGACAGCGCCATGAGGTCGCTGCTGGGAAAGCTCGGCAGCCTCCTGGCCCAGGAGTACGCTCTCATCAGCGGAGTTCGCAGCGAGATACAGTACATCAAGGACGAGCTGGCCAGCATGCACGCCTTCCTCCGCAACCTCGGCCACGCCTCCGCCGCCGCCGCCGACCACCACCACGACGAGCAGACCAGGGACTGGATGGAGCAGGTGCGCGACGTCGCCTACGACATCGAGGACTGCATCGACGACTTCAGCCACCGCCTCGGCGGCCAGCCACGCGGCGAGGGCTTCCTGGCCGGCCTCCGCCGCGCGAGGTACGCCGTGGCCACGCTCTGGGAGCGCCGGGGCATCGCCGCCAAGATCGTCGACCTCAAGAACCGCGCGCAGGGCGTCGGCGAGCGCCGCACGAGGTACGGCGTGAAGGACCCCGGGCCGGACGCCGGAAAGACCGCCAGATCCGCCCCTTCCTACCACGTCAACGACCGCCCCCAGCCTGGTCCGCAGCTTGTCGGCGCCGCGGAGCCGGTGGGGATGGAGGACGCCATCGACAAGCTCGGGACATGGCTGACCGAGGGGCTGGCCGACCTGAGGGTCCTCGCCGTCGTCGGATTCGGCGGCCTCGGCAAGACGACGCTGGCGTTGGCGCTGCACCGCAAGTTCGGGGAGAAGTTTGAGTCCCGGGCGTGCGTGCAGGCGTCGCAGAAGCTCAATCTCGCGGCGCTGCTCAGAAGCATCCTCAGGCAAGTCATGCCTCAGGTCCCTGACAAGGAGAGCAGAGATGGAGACTCTCTTGCAGGGATCGAGAGATGGACAGATAAGCAGCTTAAGGAGAAGCTCAAAACACATTTGGAACATAAGAGGTACTACTACACATAGTTTGCTAGTATCATCTGTACTTCTTCAGTACTGAGTTACTTTCATAATCCAATTAATGCGGAGAATATAGAGGCCCCATTTCTATCCATTATAGAAAAAAGATTAAATGCGGAGAAACACAGTTTTTCTCTGGCGTTTTTTTTCTAATAAAAACTTCGTAATCCTGTATTTAATTATATTTCCTGCCATGTTTTTTCTTTTGGAAAAAAGTTTCTAGAAGGCCCTCAATTTTATTAGCAAATCTGCAAATTAACTTCAGGCTACCACTACAGCAGATTGATCCTGATTTGTGAATTCTGATGTGTTGTGTCTACCATACATGCCTAAGGCTAAACTCAAGTTCCAATTTAGCATTTCTAAAATGATAACTGCATTCTCAACTAACGTAACTAATGAAGGTGAAGACCAACTTTGAAGTTCATTCTCCACCATATATGAGCAAGAAATTCAGCATTCCGCTTAATCTTTTGGAATTGGTAGTAGTAGGACACCATTGAAGCACGGTTAAATGAAGTACTTCCTAGTATTCAAAATTGATGGTTCTGTCTGTCCACTAATTCATTGTGTAAGAAGAGGAATTATCATGAAAAACAATAGTGATTTGTGCATCATTATGTCATAATGATCCTGATTTGATTTGTGCATGTTGCTCCAACAGGTACTTCCTCTTAGTAGATGATGTCTGGTCTGTATCTTCATGGGAAAACATCTGGGTATCTTTGCCCAAAAACAACAATGGCAGTAGCATAGTGGTGACTACAAGGTTCAAATCTGTAGCTGAGGCCAGTAGTCATCAGCAAATAGGTCACATCCACATGCTAGATCGGCTTCCAGATGAGAAATCAAAACGACTGTTCAATGAAAGAATCTTTAGTGGTGATGATCCATGCCCAGACGAGTTCAGGGACACCAAAGACAAAATTCTGAAGAAATGCGGTGGTCTGCCACTGGCAATAGTTGCGGTGGCAGGACTTCTGGCCAGAGACCCAAGATCAAAGAGCCATTGGACAAGGTGCAAGATTCTTTGAGTTCAGAGCTGGAGATGAATCTTACTCCTGAAGGAGTAACACAGATACTCAATCTCTGCTACAATGATTTGTCAGCTGATCAGAAGAACTGCTTGCTTTACTTGAGCATATTTCCAAAGGGCTGCAGCATCAACAGGAAGCGTTTAGTCAGGCGATGGATAGCTGAAGGTTTCATTGTTGAGAATCATGGAAAAACCGTCGAAGAGATTGCTGAGGACTACTTTAATGAGCTCATCAGCAGGAATATCATTCGGCCAGTGGACCACAGTAGCAATGGAAAGGTGAAGACTAGCCAAGTCCATGACATGATCCTTGAGTACATTGTGTCCAAATCAAGTGAAGAGAACTTCATCACTGTAGTTGGTGGTCACTGGCTCACAGCAATGCCGGGTAACAAGGTCAGACGGTTATCCCTACATAGTAGCAATCCGGAGCATGCAAAAGATGCCATAGAAAGAATGAACTTGTCGCATGTACGATCGTTGACGGCATTCGAGAGTTTAGAACAATTTCAGTCTTTTACATTCAAGTTTGGGATACTGCAGGTGTTGGATCTTGAAGGTTGCAAGGGCTTGACTACCCGCCATCTGGACAAAATATGCAAGATGTTTCATTTGAAGTTCTTGAGCCTGCGCAAGGCACACGTCAAGAAGCTCCCGTCAGACATTGGAAAGCTGCAGTATTTGGAAACGTTGGATATAAGGGAGACCAACGTGCAGGAACTACCACCATCTGTTGCAGATCTCAAACAAATGGCACATCTGCTTGGTGGGAATAAGACCACACGTCTCGGTTTGAGATTCACTGAAGCGATCGCGAGGATGATAGCGCTACAAACACTGTCAGGGATTGGGATCTGCAAGAGCTCAGCTGCAGCACTTGCAGACATGCACAGCCTCACCAAGCTGAAGAAGCTCAGTATCTACAACGTCAAAGACTTTGACAGAAACAACCTGAGATATGATGAATTGCTGTCTGCCATCGAGTACCTAACTGGCTGTTCGCTCAAGTCTCTTGCAATTGATGATGCTTTCACCGGATTTCTTGATCTGATGGTTTCTCTATCCACTCCTCCAAAATACATCCACACACTCGAGCTTTCAGGCAAACTACCCAGAGTGCCTCAATGGATCAGTGAGCTACAAAACCTGGAGAAATTGACTTTATCATTGACATCACTGAGCACATATGCTTTGTTTGCCCTTGCCCAACTGCCCGTGCTCTTCTCCCTTGCGTTTTCAGTCAATGCAGCAAGCCAGGACCACGGTGTCATCGAGATCCTGACGAAGAACACGATGAATTCAGGGGGGAAAATCCTCATCCCATCTGACGGATTTCACAGTCTTCAGCTGCTCCGTTTCTCGGCACCCTTACTGCCACTGCTAAGCTTCCTTGATGGCGCGATGCCGAAGCTACAGAGGCTGGAGCTGCGGTTTAAGATCTTGGAAGGTGCTCATGGTGTGGAAAACCTAGCAAGCCTCCAGCAGGTGCTTCTTAGAGTTAGCCAGCAAGCTCCTGAAACTACCAAGGTGCAGGTGTCTGATATCAGAAGTTCAGTCAGCTTGCATCCCAACAGACCTACGGTGGTAGTTGATGAATACTACGGGTGATCAATTATCCCCTTATTCTTGCGAATTGCATTGTTGTTCGAACATGTCATTATTACTAGTACTACTTACTTACTAGTCGTCGGATGAAAAAAAAAAGAACATTTTTCATTGTCGAACAGCGTATCCCCCTCCATTTTAGCCAGGGCGGATCCAGAAAAAAATAATAATGGAGGCTGAACAAACTATGAAAAATCTTCAACTCCCACATTTCATTGATATATGAAAAAATTTTTAGTGATGGCTTAGGAGGTCTCCATGATCCCCGTGACGGTAGTGGGGTCTTAAAACCCTTCACCCCCATGGTGAATCCGTCACTGATTTCAGCTTGGTTATTGCTCTGTACTCTGTACTCCAATTTGTTGCTATTTTGGTCTTCTCCTTAATACAAAAATATTCGTATTTTTGTGTATTCATGAGAAAGAATTTTTACCGTTCTGTCACAGTTTGCATTTTAAATTGCCACACGGCATCGACCATCACAGAGGAAACGAGTAAGCCGTTTTGGTCTGCAGATCTTGGTGTTTAGTAATTAGTAGGGCTCGTTGGAATGAATTTTAGAGCAGCTCGATCTGTAGTCTATTGGTATATATCCTGGATCGACGGTTCACGAAGCGAGACTTCTGAACTGCCAGTGTAGAGTGATTTTTTGAACAAAGAAAATACTCTCTCAATTCCTTTTTATTTGTGACCGTGGACTCGTACTATTGCAACTTTGATCTCTAATAATTATTATATTTGATTATATTATAATAAATAAAAGTTTAGTGCTTATGTTTCAGCCTATAATACGCTTTAATAATATTACATCTATTTAAGCATTTAACAAACTTTTATTAAAAAAGATGAATAATCAAACTTTAACTACGAGCGTTGTTTAGTACTCACTCCATCCAAAAATCTAATACCTATTTTCTTTTGTCATCAGGATCAAGTAGTAATTAACTTATTTATTATGTGACAAAACAATGAACATGCAACTAATAAGTACTAAAATGGTTTCTTGGTATGATCAACAATTGCATAGTGATTACAAATAAAACTTAGACTTTTGAAAAAAATAAACAATAAAATAGATGTTAGACTTTTGGATGAAGAAAATATCAAATACTCTTTTCTTAAATTAACCAACATAGTGTATAAAAGGAACGGAGGGAGCACTTTACACTATACCCATATCCTAGATTCCCAGACAATCATAGAAATCTCCTTATTCTTTCGTACAAAAGTCCTTATTCTCTCAGAATAAAAAAATAAGACGATTTTGTTCTCATACATGATTTGCATATGAGATCATTAATTCACTACGTGTAACACTGTGAAGCGTGACGGAAATCAAATCAAATAGATATTGATCCGTTTATTTAAAGATTAGAGACATTGCTTCGTTTGACTAAAAAAATCATGGGAGATTGATTTCTTCGTTAGATCAAAGTTTCAAACCCACACGAAAAAACTCCCAAGTAAATAAAAAAACTGACATGAACGGATTCCACGTCACCATCCTCATCCATCCTCTCACATCGTAAAGCGTGCGACAGAAAGTCCGCAGGTCGACACGTCACCATGACAACCAAACTCCACTTGACTCGCACCGTTCTCCTTTCCAGCCTCTCCTATAAAACCCTATGACATATGGGACCAGAAAGTGTTGTTAGAGTCGTTGGTCCCACCTGTCAGTCGAATAGTGGGTAATAGGAAGGTGGTTATTACTTGTCAAAGAAAGGTTAGCCTTATCTACACATCACCATCCGCCCGTTGACACGTCACCCCATATCTCCTCTCGCTTCCTTGCCTTCGCCGTCTTAACAATACCAAATTACCAAAAACACCCACAGATCACTACGTTATTCCGCAGATTTCCTCACAATTCGGATATTAGGGGCATATATGAAAATATTAATTTGTTAGGGACCAATCTGTGAGAGGGTTCAACCTTTTGTGCCCATAAAAGCAACGTCCTAACGTAACGGCAACGACCACCGCTTCGCTTTCCGTCCCCACTACGCGCGCGCGCGCGTTTCGTCGAACACCTCGCCGGCGACCACGACATGGCCACCGCCTCCCGCTCCGGCCGCCGCGGCGACGACGAAGACGACGACCGCACGGCGGCGATGCGACGGCTGCGTGTGCTGTCCCTCCACCTGCAGGATCCATCCTCCTCGTCGGAGGGGGGGCTGGCGCTCGCGGCGTGCGCCGCGGGGAGGCGGCGGGCGACGGGGGGAGCGGACGCGGCGGCGGCGCTGGCGGCGTACATGAGGGGGAGGCACAGGGACACGCAGGCGCGGGTGTTCGAGTTCTTCCTCTCGCGGCCCGACCTGCAGACGCCCGTCGAGATGTCCACCGCCGCGCACCGGGAGCTCTGCTTCCGGCAGCTGTGCGCGCTGGTGCGGGAGGCCGGGGTGCGGCCGCTCAGCCTCATGGCGAACGACCCCGCCGAGTACTTCGCCGTCATGGAGGCCGCCGGCGGCGCCGACATCTCCCTCGGCGTCAAGCTCGGCGTCCAGTACAGGTAAAGGCAGCGCGCGCGTGCGATTAGGGATAACAAATTGAGTAATAAATAATTAATTGACTAGTTCCTGTCGGTGCTGAATGTTCTGCACGTCTCATGGTTTCTCTTCAAATTTTTTTCACGCTCAACTGCAATTTGTTATAGTTGTTAAACTAAATTAAATGTATGCTTCCTTGAAGATTTCGTGTGTTCCAATCCAATGGGAACTCAATAGGATAGCGGCAACACTTCTAAATCTAAAAAAAATTGGTAATAGTTAGCTGGTTACTGGTAGTGATCTTCTTTCTTTTTTTTTACCGAGATGAATAATTGAGAGAAAAAAGCGACCATGCGATGTAATACATGCTATTGTGTTTTCACCTTCGCAATAATTAAAGCATTATTGCTGTGATTGCGAAAGGGGGCTTGTACCTATCGATAGCTCAATGAGATACAGTACTGCTGCTGCTGGCTGTTGGCAGCAATGTGCCAATATTGCATTTGCACTCTTCCATGAGGGCAACTGTTTGTTAGTTGGGTTGTTAGTTATAAGGGCTATGAAAAGCAACAATTCATTTATGAATATGAAATTTTCTGTTCTCTTTTGTAATGGTTTGACAATAAATGATGGTCGTCTTCTGCAACTGTCGAGTGTCAGCCTGCTTACTCTCTATGATAAAGAGAGCTAATTAATTCTTGATTTTGATGGTTCAATCAAGCATCAAAACGTGCTTGAGCTTGCTTTTGGAAAGCATTTTTGTTGGTTGTATTTTAGGCCATTTAATTTACAGGATGAATGATAGCATGCCAAATTCAAAAAATGGAGATGATTTTTTACCCTTTTTTCAACGAAGTTATTTTTAGGAGCTTTGCATTGGAAATTCACTACATGACCTGCTTGTTAATGCAGCCTTTGGGGAGGTTCTATAATAAATCTGGGAACCAAAAAGCACAGAGATAGGTTCTTTGACGGAATCGACAATTTGGATTATCCTGGCTGTTTTGCTATGACAGAGCTGCACCATGGTTAGATTCTTACTTATATTTTACTCAGTAACTAATCATCATTACTGCTTGGTTGCTTTCCATTGTATATCAGTCCACGCATCTTAGTTCAATGATAGTCTCATTACTGTTCTGTACTACCATCTTATTTTGGTTCTTCCTAACACAGTGAGATCCGAACCCAGCACCTAACAACACTGTTCTGTTCTCAATAATTTGAGAATGAATATTCATGCCCATGCAGCCTGTTAGCTCCCATCATGATAATAGTTACGGGTCCTCCGCATGTTACTATTTCATCTTATTTATTTATTTTCCCTTCTTAACAGGATCTAATGTCCAGGCCCTACAGACTACAGCTACATTCGATCCAGTTACTGATGAGTTCATTATCAATACACCCAATGATGGAGCTATTAAGTGGTGGATTGGTAATGCAGCACTTCATGGAAAATTCGCTACTGTTTTTGCTAGGTTAATTTTGCCCCTCCAAGGAAAAGGTGGGGACCCTGCTGATATGGGCATTCATGCATTCATTGTTCCCATACGGGACCTTGACACTAATGCTGTTCTTCCTGGAATTGAGATCAATGATTGTGGTCACAAGATAGGCCTGAATGGTGTGGACAATGGTGCACTGAGATTCCGTTCAGTGAGGATACCTCGTGACAATCTTCTGAACCGATTCGGTGATGTGTCACGAGATGGAAAATACACAAGCAGTCTGCCAACAATTAACAAAAGATTTGCAGCAACCCTTGGTGAGCTTGTTGGGGGACGCGTTGGTATTGCATATAGTTCTGTAGGTATACTCAAAGTTTCAGTGACCATTGCTGTTAGGTATGCTCTGCTTCGACAACAATTTGGTCCGCCTAAGAAGCCTGAAATCAGTGTGTTGGACTACCAATCTCACCAGCATAAGCTAATGCCCATGTTGGCATCATCATACGCATTTCACTTTGCCACACGGTACTTGGTGGATAAATACTCAGAAATGAAGAAAACCAATGATGAGGATGTTATGGCTGATGTCCATGTTCTTTCATCTGGGCTAAAAGCCTACATAACTTCATATACAGCAAAATCCATTAGTGTATGCCGAGAGTCATGTGGTGGCCATGGGTATGCTGCCGTAAATCGTTTTGGTGCTCTGCGCAATGACCATGATATATTTCAGACATTTGAAGGAGACAATACAGTTCTTCTTCAGCAGGTACCAATCAGCATCCTTTGTAAATAAGCAACTGGTGATGACTTGAACACTTAGTCTGACCTATGTAATGTTTGACTGGCAGGATTTTAAGAGCAGTAGTAATATATTATTCAAGCACACATACATAATTATTTTGTGGGGTTAAAGGCTAGCTGAGACTAGTTATTAAGACAATATGAAGTTACTTATCCTTCAAATAATGTGCCTCATATCATGCTGTTGCAGGTTGCTGGAGATCTCCTGAAGCAATACCAGGAAAAATTTAAGGGAGGGACATTCTCAGCCACCTGGAACTACTTGAGGGACTCCATGGGCACCTACCTGTCCCAGCCGAATCCTGTCACTTCTCGATGGGAAGGGGAAGACCATCTACGGGATCCCAACTTTCAGCTGGATGCATTCAGAGTAAGTCGTATCTGCATAATGATCTCATTACAGAATGGATAAATTCATATACTGATTGGATAGATTTTCTTCGCAGTACCGAACATCTCGATTACTGCACAGCGTTGCCGCTCGACTCCAGAAGCATAGCAAGACGCTTGGAGGATTTGGTGCATGGAATAGATGTTTAAACCATCTGCTCACACTTGCAGAGTCACACATTGAGTCTGTCATCCTTGCTAAGTTTATAGAAGCAGTGAAAAGGTAAATTCTTTGGTTGCATTTGCGTTTCTATATTTTCCCACTTGCACTGGTCTACCATCTTGCTTGCTTTACGTTACACTATCTCTGAACCACATCAAATGAGGTGGTGTTAAATCATGCTGCATATATGCAGATGCCCAGATGAAAAAACACGGGAATTGTTGAAACTGGTGTGCGACCTTTACGCGCTCGATAGGATCTGGAAAGACATTGGAACCTATCGGAATGTGGACTATGTTGCCCCAAACAAAGCCAAGGTTTGCTTTTGCTTGTCACTCTCATACTGCATTCTCTTCTCTATCTCACACTGGAACCAAATCTGATACAAGTCGCCTCCAATATGCTTGCAGGCTATCCATAAACTGGCTGACTACCTCAGTTACCAAGTGAGGCTTGTCGCTCAGGAACTCGTCGACGCATTTGATCTTCCAGATCTCATCATCCGTGCCCCAATCGGCATGCAGTCTGAGGCATATGCTCAGTATACTCAGCACGTTGGCTTTTAAGTGTCAACAATATATACTTACCATACTTCCAATCGCCAAGATACATACAGCCAAACTTTGTGTTATAGCAAATGACATCAAGTCACCATGAAGTCTACGAGTGTAGTGAATAATAGATGGGCAAATAATGTATTTTTAGACAGTGGTCTCATTGTGAATAAGTTTTGTCAGACTGCACATTGGCACAATTGCTGCGAGCCAAATGCTTGAATTGTAAAGGTAAAAATTCCATTTGCTGAATATTTTGCTGCATATTATTATTTTTTAATAAAATGTACTGGTAGTTTGCGCCATGAATAATTTCTGTGACGAAGTTTTATCACAGAAGACAACCATGCTCCTTTTCACCATGCAGAACTCTTATCAGCAATTTTTCGCAAAACTAAAATGAGACCAGATTCATTTTCCTAATGAACACGCTGTTCTGCCATTCTGAAAAACCTTGATATGCTTTGGCAACTATAACACCGAAGCATATTTTGCAACAGTAATCCTTAACCCAATGTATGTATTAGTGTATTACAACCTCATCATTAACGAACTATGTACAAAATACTATCTGATGTTCAACTAGAATAGTATAAGAATCATAGGGTGAAAATTGCAGATCAGGATCATCATGAGACTAAACGAGGGCATTTGATCGACCCGTCTGGTAGTCATCACGAGCCATCTCGTAATTCTGCTTGAGCTCCTCGTAGTGCTTCCAGTGAAAAGCCTCTGAACTTCGTAGGCGACCCAGAACAGTGGTCAATGAAAAAAGATATATTTTCAATTTTTTTCCGTCTCCTCTAGTATAAGTTAACTTTTCTTCCATTAATTAATAATCCATCATGGTCATGGTTATGTTTCTGGTATGATATGGTATAGCATGGCATCTCCTTGAGGGATGCAGTTCTGACGAAATCCCAAACCTAAGCTTGAGCACGAAATTCCTTCATGGAATCACCACCGTTGTCTCCGGTCACCACGCCGGCGACGCTCGGCATATGCATGCAGCTTCTCCGTCGCGCCCGGCCGCGCGCGAGCGGCGGCGAGGCTGCATGCATGGCGTTCGTCTCGTCCGTCGCGGCGTGCGTTCCCCGTCTGGTTTGTTTGGGCGGTTGGGCTGGGCGGCCACGCCGTATCCTGGCTCTCCCTTGCGTCGGACTGTCGTCTACTCCGCCCGCAAGTACACAAACACCCACGTGGCCAACTCGCCGGCGTACAGGAAGAAGAGCTCTGGCATGGTGATCCCGTCGGCGAGCGAGCGAGCGATACACGCCGCGGCGCAGCGCGCGCGCGCACGATAGTACGTCGCAGCGGCATGATCACCGTGGTGCAGGTCTCTGTGGCCGTCCAGCCCAACCGCCCAAACAAACCAGACGGGGAACGCACGCCGCGACGGACGAGACGAACGCCACGCATGCAAGCCTCGCCGCCGCTCGCGCGCGGCCGGGCGCGACGGAGAAGCTGCATGCATATGCCAAGCGTCGCCGGCGTGGTGACCGGAGACTACGCGCCGATTCCATGAAGGAATTTCGTGCTCAAGCTTAGGTTTGGGATTCCGTGTTCGGTTAATCCTCAAAGTAAGGAGATAGGGATGAATCTCACACCTCAAAGTCAGGATCCCCTCTAGGGTTTCCTGCTATTTTAGTTGGAGTGTCCAATGAGGGGGGCCTGATTAATTCATCTCATAGCTCACCAATTGCATGAAGAACTTTGTCGAAATAAGGGTCAACTGTTTCTTCAAATCTATCATAATTAGTGTCAACTAACCTATTTCTAAGGTTATGTCCCACTGTGTTGAGAAACATAGCCACTTGTTCCTCAATACACATGTGGATGGTATCTTCAAATAAACCACGATCCCTAAAAAGCCTAAAAAACGAAAAAAACTTGCTCTTCTAAGTCTAAGTATGTTGATACAAGTTGTATCATTCCTCCAAATTTTAGTCGAGCCGACTGCGGCAACGGCAGCGAGGAGGGGGTGAGTTCTTGAATCTTTGATCCGTCAGTTCTTTCTCAGAAATATCCCCGTTGCTTCGTCTCCCATTTACTAAGCTTCCTTCTGTGCATCTTCATCCATGTTTCAGAGTAGCCGGCCATTGCTTAGTTCTGAAGAGACTTACAAATTGTGGAGGCACGGCAACCCCAATCATGGGGAGACCACAACTTCTGGATCCAAAAAGACAAAGAAATCAGGTCTTGTGGTGAAGGGTGAAGACCCAATGCCACCCAATTCGGATCCTCAGGTATTCAACCCAACCTTGTCCAGAGCAATTATTTCTTCATCTGCCATGGAGAGATTGATGATTGATGATTTTTATTTTTCTTTTATTGTTGAATTGTTGCAGCAAGCAGTTCGATTGCAGTAGATAATTTCCATGTCATGTTTTTCATCAAGCAGCAATGCCATTTTTGAAAGATCATTTTAGAAAGATCCTTGGTTGCTTTGCTGTTTAGTTGTGACCGCTTGCTGTTTACCATGTTTACTTGAGTGCATCTCGTATGGTTAACTTCAAGTGTTCGTTAAAATGATTATAGGTATCCTGCTACACCTCTTTGCCTTTGTTGTGTAGTACTTCTGGAAATTGATTTATATTTTAGCTGTTGATTTACTCTCTCTAATGGGTAACTTCACGTATTCGTTAAAATGTTTATGAACTTTCTGGACCTCTTTGCCTTTGTTATGTACTACTGGAAATTGATTTACATTTTAGCTGCTGATATACTCTCTCCAATGGGTAACTTCACGTATTCGTTAACATGGTTATATCTCGCTACAGCTTGTTGACTTCCTTATGTAGCATTTCTGGAAATTGATCCCATGATATTGCTAGTTTCTATCTTGTACACCCGTGCTGATCTTCAGAGTTTCAGTAGTTTCAGTTTCCTGTAGCGCGTCTATTTTCAGAGTTTTTCATTCGAGTCTGTTTTAGCTGCGCCAAAAATTCCACCGTGTCTTCTCGTCGTGCATCTGTGTGAGTTCGTGATTTCCTCGAGAGTTTCGTTCCAGGGCGCCGTGATCAGGGATCACCGGCAACAGATATTGGACTTTGAGTATTTGATAAATTTATAGACTTATATCATGCATGGTAGATTATTGTCTTAAAATCTCTTCATTGACTCCTCACTTACTGGAACTGCGTACTTTCGAGGTCGGTGTTGAGTACATGTCTGATGCTGAAAAGATTAACACCGCAAATCAAGACTTAGTCGACATCTATAACGAGATCACAAAAGCCAGGAGAAAGATCATCCGGGAGCTTTTTTAAACTCATGGAAAGGAGACTACTGGCGTGAAGAACCACTGCATAAACATCAAACAACTTATGCAGAAATGCAAAAAATTGCGTGCCTCCATCGAGACCAAAGGAGGACGTGCCGTCCCTATTCCTAGCCATTTTAACAGGGCACCTAAGGCCCCTGGAGCCCGAGTACCGTATGATATCTAGCTGACATTTGCAGTCGTAAATAGCTGACATTTGCAGTCGTATCTGATAACGTTTTTGGACAACTGTAGAAGTCTGCATGTTTTCGTGTATATATTTCTATCGCGCTTCTGAATCGTGATGTTTTAGTGGTACCTGATCATGCTCATTTTGGGCTAGTACTTGATGTTGAGATCGTTGCTGTGATGCTGTCCATATGGTGCCCCTGTTTTTTTTTCATTGCCTTAAAATAAATCTGGAAAGAACATTTTGATGTGAGCTCTTTTTGCTAGTACTAATTAGTATTTGTTAGGTAGGTCAAATGGCCTTGCATTTACATTCTGTTCTTGTTTACCGATTCTCTGCTGCTATCAGTGATTAATAGCTTATAAACTGAGTTGTGACAGCGCATTCGTTAAGTGCCTTCTAATTTGTAATCCCAGTTAAATTTGGCACAGTAATCCAGGAGAAAATTTTAGCCTCATACAGTAGTAGACATCTTTTGCATTTCGAGTTGGGCGCAGCTGAGAAGCTCCTGAGGACTGAGTCGTCGATGTAAATCAGCAAAATAAAATGTCAAGTGCAGAAATGGATTAAAAAAAGAGGACTTATCTCCTGTATCACTAACATATGGAATAATCTAAGTTCAGTTACATATGGAGTCAAGAAGATAAATCCACAACTTTTAAAAAGCACACGATAGAATATCATAGGAAGAAAAAATGGACAGCAGTAATGATTGGAGCAAACCCGATCCACGAATTTTCAGCTAAAGAGCCATGTGAATCGAAAGTGCTTTTCAAATCCGAACGCGCAACCCGTAAGAACCATCCAGGATTCCAGGCACAACGTTTTCTCAATTCTCATATAGGGCCTGTTTGGCACAGCTCCAACTCCAGCTTCACCTCTCCTGGAGCTGGAGCCCAACCAAACAGTTTCAGCTCCACCTAAACTGGGAGCGGAGCTGGATGGAGCGCTCTCACAAAATGAACTAGAGATGTGGAGCTGGGTTTAGGCTGCTCCATAACTCCACTCCAGACCCAACTCCTGAAGCTAAATTTAGGAGTTGGAGCTCTACCAAACAGGCCCATACTACTCCATTCAATAGCACACCTGTGTTGGGTTTCGGGCCTACTAGCTAGCACAACACGAACCCAACCCGCAGAGGAATCGCATGCGGGCCACACGCACACGGGCGCACCCCGAGTCCGACTCTGAGATGATATCAGATTCGGACTTCGGAGACGCCTCCACCTATAGATGGCCATAAGGCCCGCCCGGCACAGCCCGGCCCAGGCACGGATAGGCACGGCCCGAGAGCGATCGGGCCGGCACGGCACGATCGGCATTTCATGCCGTGCCGTGCCTGTCCACGGGCCGCACGTCAGGCCCAAGCACGGCCTAGTAGCAATCGGGCCGTGCCGAGCCGGCACGAAGGCACGATCAGCTCATTGGGCCTGGGCTAGCCCAGGCACGGCTTAGGTTGTGATGCCTTGATCATCTCATTTTTACACAACTTAGTTGACAAATTCAATGGATCAGTGGATTGAACATGCAAAATTTAATCAAATTTGAACATTCCTTAGTTGATAACTTAGTGCCTTGAACATGCAAAATTTAATCAAATTTGACAAATTCACATATCAGTGGATCACATTGACAAAGATCACAGATCACATTAACAATTCACAGTTCAAGGCACAAATTTCACATTGACAGTTCACAGTTCAAATTGACAAATTTCACATTGACAATTCACAGTTCACATTGACAGAAATCACAGTTCACAGTTCAAATTGACAAATTTCACATTGACAATTCACAGTTCACATTGACAGAAATCACAGTTCTAGATTCAAAAATTTCGCTAAGTCAAAAATTACCCAAAATCACAAACTTTCAACCAAAATTTCACCCAAAAACTTGACTCACAAATCATAGATCACATTGACAATTCACAGAAATCAAAGTTCTAGATTCAAAAATTTCACTAAGTCAAAAATTACCCAAAATCACAAACTTTCAACCAAAATTTCACCCAAAAACTTGACTCATAGATCACAGATCACATTGACAATTCACAGGAATTCACAGTTCTAGATTCAAAAGTTTCACTAAGTCAAAAATTACCCAAAATCACAAACTTTCAACCAAAATTTCACCCAAAAACTTGACTCACAGACTTTCACCTAAAAACTTGACACAAGTATTTCAATGAATAAAGTAGCTGTGTAGTTCAATGGCTGCCTCGTTAAAAACCTTTCTAGGTAAAAACTCACACCTCATGAGAAAACCCTAGAAAGAAAAAAAGAGTGCAACCCACAGCATTAATCAAATGTTCATAATAAAGTCCAAGTCCAATACAATCATCCAGTCCCAGTGACAGTGGCAGTGGTTACTTCATCAAGAAACAAATTGTCAAAAGATTTTATAAGCTCTAAATTCTCCATGGTATGTTGCATCTTTGCATCTGCTTGCTCCCAATCTTTGATTAGTGCCAAAGCTTGCACCATGTCAGGAGCTAGACGCCGTCGTCGCTCCTTGATGATCCTGCCAGTTAAGCTAAAAGCAGATTCCGATGATATAGTAGAAACAGGAACAGTCAAAATATCCCTAGCTAATATGAAAAGAATAGGATAGGTGTGGTTGTGCTGATGCCACCAGTTAAGGATATTGAAGTCATCATCGTATTGGTTGACAGTGTCACTGTCAAGATAGGCAAACAACTCAGATGCATTCATGTTAGCAGTAGAAGAAACAGCCTGAATCAAAGCGGTAGCAAAAGTTCTCCTAGAAAATGCACCAGCACCAAGTCCAGATTTTGGACTGGCACCAGCATCACCAAATCCAGAACCTGGACTGGCACCAGCACCAGCATTACCAGCACCAAGTCCAGCACCAAGATTGGAACCACAAGCAGCAGCATCAAAAATTTTCCCCCAAGCTGTCTTTTTCTTACCAGAAGAAGAGCTTGGGGTTGCCCTTTGTAATCTCACAGCACCAAATTTACTTTCATACTTAGCATAAATGTCAGACAATGCAGCCCTAACCTCATTTAAATATGCAGAGTAATCACCACTCATAAGTTGTCCCATAATTTGGAGAACATTGCTAAAACCCCTGATCTTGGCCCTAGGATCCAAGATAAAAGCAAATGAATACAGAAATGGAATCTCAGACCAGTATGACAAGAACTTATTTTTCATGGGAACAACAACATTTCTAAGGTTCCAATCATTCTCATAAGTATTTAGATATCCAGCAATCTCAAGAATGTGATGCATAATTAATGGAGATGTTGGATAATAAACACCAGACAAAATAACAGTTGAATCATAAAATTGTTCAAGGAATAAAAGAACAGTTTCAGCAATTGTCCAGTGTAAATCAATCAGTAATGGCTGACCATCAACCATTGGATGGTGAGATGCAATAAACACTGGAAAAATGACCCTATGTGGCAAGAGATGCTTAAGCATTAGATAAGTTGCATTCCATCTAACATCCATGTCCAAACCAAATTTACGAGGACGAATACCTTTAGCAATGCAGAAGTTTTTGTATAAAGCAATGCGCTGATTAGATGCATTTATAAATGAAATAGCAGTTCTAAAATTTTGAAGCATGGGTTTGAAGATTTCTAGACCAGCCTTAACAATTAAATTGATGATATGACATGCACAACGCTGATGCAAATATAAATCACCAACATAACCAGACAGAGCAGGTTTAAGACTATCCATTGCTTTAGAATTAGCAGAGGCATTGTCCAGAGTAACAAAGAAAATCTTATCAGTCAAACCATATTCTTGAACAACAGAAAGCACACGTTCAGAAATATTCTCAGCATTGTGTGACACATCAATTAGCACCAGTCCCAAAATCCTCTTCTCTAATTGCCAATTAGAATTAACAAAATGGGCAACAACACTCAAATAATCCTTCTTAGTATTACCAGACCATATATCAGATGTCAAAGCAACAGAGCTAACAGACTTCAAAGTCTCAATAAGCATAGCACGTCTCTTGTCGAAGACCTTAAAAACGTCCATACTGATAGTTTGCCTAGAGACAACACTAAATCTAGGGTTGTGAGCATTCTGAATATACTCCTCAAAAGCAGCAGATTGACCAAAAGTAAGTGAAAGATCCTCTCTAGCAATCAACCTAACCAACTCAGTTCTAGCCACATCCGGTTTATATTCCCATTGACTAACAGAACCATCAGCATTAAACCTAAGCATGGACTGAGACAAAGCACCAACATTTCTAGGTTTGCACGACTTAATATGCATAAGCAAATGTCCAGTACCACCAGTTGAACGAGCAGACAATGTTTTATGACAGTAATTGCATTTAGCAGAAACGCGGACCTGAGCGCCATTGCGTTCTTCAAAGAGTTCTTCAAAGTCGTTCCATACCTCAGACCTGGACCTCTTGTTGCTAGCACTTGAGCCAGACGGAGCACCGTTGCCATCGGCACCGGTACCATCATCGTGTGGCTCTGGCTGCGACAGATCTCTCAGAGGTGAAGCAGTGTTGCCAAACACCTCAATGCGTTCCTCCTCCAAGTCATCTTCGTCATCACCCCGCATCCCCATTGTCCTCGCCTCATAGTTGCATGAGGTTGGATCACCATCCATCGCAGGCACTCCGGTTCCTCAACGGTGGCTGCCGCCTACCGCTCAGCTACCTGCAAGAACAAATGAAACAACGACGAGAGCAGAGAGTAGTTAGGGATCTGATCAAATAGAGAAAAATAAACTAAAAAAAGCTTGTACCTGCGCATCCGGAGTTGCCGTTGATGATAGTGATCCACAGATCTACGAGAAGACGAGAGGAGAGACTAGATTTGGGGGGTGGATGAGTGGATCTGACGAGGAGATCACAGATTTAGGGGGTGGATGAGTGGATCTGACGAAGAGAAACGATGAGGGTTGCAAAAAAAGTACAGAATGGAGAGGAAATCGACAGTGCGACCGTCGATCCGACGACCGGAGAGGCAAAGACGAAGAGCTCACGGTCACGGATCAGCCAAAGAGATGAAAGAAAAGGATAGAGAAGAGACGACCCTCAAGCCCCCAGCGGGAGCCCGCTGACCCTCGGTGCTAGATCCGACGAGGCATCCATCGAAGACGCCGACGAAGAGGGATGGAGGCGTGGAGGGCTCAAGGGTCGGGGACAGGGGACTCAGGGCTGGAGGCTGGAGCCTGGAGGTGGAGGCGAAGCGGCGGATCGGTCGAGACTGATGTCGCTAGGGTTAGGGTTTGATGCGGTTTGGGGAATTTATATTCGCCCAGCGTAACAGGCCTTGGTCGAGCCGTGCCTGCCGTTGGACCGTGCTGGGCCGTGCCGGCCCACCATGTCGACCTCTTTCGTGCCGGGCCGTGCCGGCCCACCGTGCTGAGGGAGCGGCCCAGGCACAGCCTGGTTGTCGGGCCAGGCCGTGCCGTGCCTGGGCTGGGCCAATTTGCCATGCCTTGGGCTGGGCCGTCGGGCCTCGAGCCTTATGGCCATCTATACCTCCGCCTATATAACTCCGACCGGACTCCTTCCCCATCCACTAACCCGCCACCCACACGAAGATCTCCCCGGCGACGAGGCGGCGGAGGAAGCGATCGCCGGCGAGCATATATATGGCGGATTCGGTGGCGGAGGCAGGTAGTGACCGCGGCGGCGAGGCGACGACTCCGGAGAAGAAGAAGAAGATGGCCCGGCTGCCGCAGGCGGAGGTGGACTGGATCCTCGCGCAGGAGAGGAGCGCGTCTACGACCCGGAGGACTTCGCCGGGCTGAGGACGATCAACCGGCGGGAGAGCGTGATGACGGAGGAGGAGATCGAGTAGACTAGGGCGATCCTGCTCGCCACCGCCGCGCTGTGCAGCGCAGCGAACGACGCGTTCGCCGAGTACCAGGCCAAGGTCAGGGCCGCCGTCGAGTCGCGGGGCTACTTCGAGGTCGAGCGCGATTACCTCCATCAGGGCGTAGCGCCAAGCACGATTCAAGGAAGATTGGGCGGAATTGTTCGCTGAGGAAGACAACCAAGAGGAGGAGCCGAGGAGGATCCTGGAATCCAACTGAAACCAATGGTTGATGACCATTTGTGATTAGTTTTTCATGCTCCATCGACCATGAATCTTACTGTAAATACTTAGCCGAAAGTGAGATCGTGAGAACCGTTTTCGTATGGCTCCCAATGCTGCCTATTTGTATTTTGTTCTGATTGTGTCATTGAGCTTCATGGTGACAATTTTGTTGCAGTCATAGACTTAATTTTTGTTCTGTATTGATCCGCTACGACATTTATGCAAGGATTTGTATAATTGGGAATTGCCCAACCTCTGTCTAGCTCTACAAGCACAAAGTTTGCTCCTTTTTTTTGGTTACGTAGTTGTACATTGTTGTTTGTTAACGATGTAAATGATCAACTCTTTAGCTGGCATGTTTATGTGATATGTACTAGCAACCAATCAAGTATTGTAGCTGAAATATTGGCAGCATTATCATCAGAAAAGAAAAGCATATACCGACTCGCATAGGCCAACTTGGCAGTATGAATGAAAAGCTAACTAGACAGTACACAATAGGAGCTTTTGTAGCAATTCCTTTGTAGATTCAGCTATTGCATTTTCAAATCCCTCGGTTCCTTTGATACAACTCGGAATACATATTACATAAACACAAAAAGTGCAAAAGAAACTTGATGATACAGTGGAGTATATCATCTCTTGTTCATTCTGAATCAGAATCTTGAGCTGTTGAAGATCTAATCCTCCTATTCATTGACATATCGGTTTCATCATCTTCATCGTCCTCGTCCTTCTTTTCATCGATTATACCTATATTGTTGTCATGTTGTATGTTATCATATTTGTCATTTCAATGTTTGAAGGAATTGTGTATGGAGACGTAATAGAGATACCTTTCATCTTGAGTATATTTTCCAACGCTCTTGTTGAAAAATCATCTTTACTGCCAAGGTCTTGAAACCCAACTAACCGGTCAACAGCAATGCCCTTCCTAAAGAACAAAATGTCAGTTCGAGAGCAAAAACAGAACACTGACTCTTGGATTGGTCCTCACATGATGAAAAGGTTATAGCAAGGAGGGTTAAGCACACGTTATCTAAATCCGATGGTAGAAATGATGAAAGTTTATGCACTTACTTGAACAATATCACACAGGGCAGTGTTTTGATTCCTAGTTTCGTGACAAAGAACGGAGCATTCTGGAGTAATTATTTACAAGATTAGACACCATCTTTGTTATAAAATACAAGTAACTAGATGCTAATAGAGATAGCATACTAACTTCAGCATCAAGCTTGATGAATTTAGTTCCCAAATAGACTGGTGCAAGGGTCTTCAAATGCTTATCCATGATCCTAGAAAAGATTAAGATAGGTGTCCATGAATTATCATTAAGGTCAATAATAAAACAATTTATTTTTAAAAAGAACAAATTATGTCCTACTTGCAACGGTAAAATTCACGGTGGTAGAAATGGCAGATGACCTTTTCGCTGCCAGTGACCTCTCCTAGGAAGTCCCCTTCAGTTATCTCCCTATATTCACCATGACCTTGCCTTTTTAGTACTTCACGCTTCTCGACCTCTTTCTGTTATACACAGGAAAATGAATAACTTAAAATGAAGATTATCCACACAGGTTCACAGCCGTCACGAGGGCAATATGCAGATCAGTACCTTGAGAGCAGATATTCTCTCCGCATGCAACTTCTCAAGCTCTGGGTCCTATAGTGTAGTTCCATAGCATGATAGATTAAAAGGTACTCAGGGCTTCAAACTGAAGGAAAAAAACAGGAGAAATATAGAAGATACTATAACTAAACTCACATCCAATAATTCATCAAGATCAACTTCATCATGGCTTGCACTTGCTGCTTGGGCTTTCTCTTTAGCTACAATTTCCTAACATGATAACTATGTCAGTATACAGGAAAAAAAAAACAAAAGGGGACAGAGAGTAGTATTAGCCTGTTCTGAAAGCAAATTTGGATTTTAAAAATGCAAGAGGTTCATAGCATTGGAACAAGAGTGTAAAAATACAGTATTTAACACCCCATTATAACAAGGACATAAATGAAAATGACATGAACAATAAGAGAAGATATAGCTTGCCAATTAGTATATCACAAGGAGTGAAGAATCAAGTATAAATAAAAGAAACAAGTGATGTGCGTTGAGGACAGTTATATCCTTTTGTTCTATACTTTCGATGCAAACCCCCAACAGTTTGTTGCTGTCAATATACAGAAAGCCCATTTTGATATAAAAAAGAATACCTACAAGATTTACACAACATGCATTCATGAGAGACCAAAAGGCATCAGAGGGTAACTCATTTTCAACATATATAAGAACGTCCGATGGAGCGTGATCCACTACAACTTTGATTATTGCAAACTTGCAAACCATACCCCAATCTAACCACATTTATAGGCTGTTTACCTGGGAGAAGCACCCTTGTTTTTGGGGAAAAAAATTGAAAATATATGTTTTTTTTATCGAATTCGCAAGAAAATATTGGTTTGTGGTAGATTTGCGGGATTATACCGTCATCGCAACACCGATTAGCGAGAGCATCACGGTTATCAATCTCACTTGATGGCGGCAACTACATATATCGAGTTCACCAACTACCTAGTTTCTGCCACAAGATCGGGCCTAAGAATTTGCAACACACAGCTGGATAAAGCGGAAGGTTTTTGCCAAGAACAGATGTAGTTGTGCGCTTCATCTCTACGCGTTTGGTTGATATTTATAGTGATGAGAGGATGTGTGGACCGTCTCACATATGAAGAATTGAAGAGTAGGAATGGATAGGAACGAGTCTCTCGCATGGGTGATGATGCTGTCAGAAAGACGACAAGATAACTTTCGGCACGATTATTGTAGGTGCATGGCATACTTAGTGAATGAAGGACGACAAGAAAACTTTCGACGCGATTAACTATTGACGCTGTCCGCGCGATTAAAAAAAAGCTTACGAGTGATGGCGACGTAAAGAAAAGGAGTAATTAGTTTACTGTTGATGTTGTCGGTGGCATGTGCATATACTATCACCTCATCTAAACAGCTATAACCATGGCTAGGAGTAAATAATTCCGCATAAGCAATGATTATTCATAATTTATTTCATGTGATTAGTCTATGATTTGAGTCATATTAATTTGAACAAAAAGTAACATCCAATCTTACCCGCACAAGGGACACGAGTAAGTAGTAATAATTTAATTAGTGAGACATCTAGTCTTATACACGTTAACTGCGATTGATTAAATAATTAGTTAATGACTTATACTTGCATTAATATTATGCAGCCTCCCCTCTTCCTCTTCCCTTTTTTGCACCCTCCCTTCTTGCTCTTTCTCTTCTCCTCAGTATTGCTTGTACTATTGCTTGTACTGAGGACCATCTACTCCTCTCCTTTCATGGAATGTCTTCCTTGGATTCTTAGGAAGAGAGAATATGAGTTGGGTGACCGTGGCCAACATGAAATGACTCGGCCAGGAAAATGGTAAAGAGGGAGTTGAGTAAAGAGTCGGAGTTCGTTGCAGACATGAAGTGACTCCGCGTGCAAAAAAAAGACGAAAGAGTGGGAAAAATTTGGAAAAATATTGTTCATCATTTTTTTTCAGAAATATACTGGATGAAAATTGTTTGGTACAAATATACCATCGGTATCACGGTTTAGTAGTGTGATACCGAGGTTCGCACGTGGGAGATGCGAAAATATCATAGTATCGCAATTCCACGCCGCGAGTAAGTGACATCAGCGATGGTTTCGCGCGTCAGCCACACAAATTCACATCGGTCTCGCGCGATGAAAGTGTGAGGGCATTTGAGCACCATCGGTCCCGCGGGACGAGGTAGGGGAGCTACGGTCTCATGGTTTGGCGACGCGACACAGACCGCAGTCTCGCTTTTGCGTCGAGCGAAATCGGCACGTGGCGAAGGCTGGCCGTCTCGCGGTGTGGGAACGCGACGCAAAAGCGGCCTCGCAATTTGGGAGCGTGAGCAGAGTAGACCCATGGTCTCGCTTTTGTGGAGCGCGAGAGCGTGGCCTTTTTGTGAGTCCGTTCTGTCATGTGAGAGCGAAGTGCATGGGCCCCGCGACGATCGCGCTTTCGCTTTATGCAAGCGCGACTTCGGTCCCGCGGTTTCATCGCACGAGCGACGGTTCGTGGGCCTAGCTTTTTGAGAGCGCTCTCACTTGTTGGCTGCGCGACACCGGCCGAGGTCTCATGGTTTCATCACACGAGATCGTCTGTGTTGCTTTTTTGGGTAGATGACCGCGCTCTCGCTTTTTGGGAGTGCGAGACCGGCTTTTTTTGATCGTGCGACGACGCTTCGCGCCTTGCTTTTTCCAGCTCTTCTTTTCTCCTACACCAATTCCCATTCAATTAGTCCCACTCTTCCCTCTCTTTTTTGCACACGAAGTCACTTCAAGTCTGCCACGAACTCCGGCTCTTTACTCGACTCCCTCTTTACCATTTTCCAGGCCGAGTCATTTCATGTCGGGCCACGATCACCCAGCTCATAATCTCTCTTCCTAAGAATCAAAGGAAGGCATTCCATAAAATGAGAGGAGTAGATGGTCCTCTGTATAAGCAATACTGAGGAAAAGAGAAAGAGCAAGAAAGGAGTAGATGGTCCTCAGTACAAGCAATACTGAGGAAAAGAAAAAGAGCAAGAAGGGAGGGTGCAGAGAAGAAGGGAGGAGGAATAAGGGAGGCTACACCAGAGGAGAGGAGGCTGCATAATATTAATGCAAGTATAAGTCATTAACTAATGATTTGATCAATCACAGTTAACATGAATAAGACTAGATGTCTCAATAATGAAATACTACTTACTCTCGTGTCCCTCGTGCGGGTAAGATTGGGTGTTACTTTTTGTTCAAATTAATATGACTCAAATCATAGACTAATCACATGAAATAAATTATGAGTAATCATTGCTTACGCGGAAGTATTTACTCCTAGCCATGGTTATAGCTGTTTGGATGAGGTCGATAGCATGTGCACATGCCACCGACAACTAATTACTCCTTTTCTTTACGTCGCCATCACTCGTCAGCTTTTTCTTTAATCATGCCGACAGCATCAACAATTAATCGCGCCGAAAGTTTTCTTGTCGTCCTTCATTCACTAAGTATGCCATACACCTACAATAATTGTGCCGAAAGTTATCTTGTCATCGTTTCCAACAGAGCATCATCACCCATACGAGATAATCATTCCTATCCATTCCTACTCTTTATATGTGAGACGGTCCACAAATTCTTTCCATCCTCTCACTACTATAAATATCAACCAAACGCGAAGAGATGAAGCGAACAACTACATCTGTTCTTGACAAAAACCTTCTACTTTATCCAGTTGTGTGTTGCAAATTCTTAGCGTTAATATTGTAGTAGAAACTAGGTAGTTGGTGAACTCGCTATGTGTACTTTGTGAACTCGCTACACGGTTTCTGTCACAAGATCGGGTCCGTGAATATGCAAAGGTGGTTTTTTTTAGAAATTCTTACACCCGCTATTTGGTTCCTGTTTCAGCGACCGTATACAAATATGACATATTGCAAGATGATGTTATTATTGCGAATTCATATCTTCTGTCTTGTGGCAAGAAATGTGTACCTGACTATTTGCATCAAAGTGTTGCAAACTCAGAAATATGGTTCTTGTCATAAGACAAAGATTGTGAACTTTGCAAAGATCGCTTTGGAAAGGTATTCGTCTATTTACAAAACAAACCGGTATTATCCATTTCGCTTATTAAAAACCATTTTTTTTCGTCTAATTACATATATTATTCATCAAATCTTGGATATTTCTCTCTTATCATAGCATATACAATCTTCGCATATCTATCTATATATATATATATAGATAGTTTACATATAACTACCAAAAATCATGAAAAACAATAATGTCGATCTTTTGTATAATATTTTGTATATGCAGTTACTTCATCAAAATATAAAAATATAATTAGCTTAATCTTCCTACTAATGTAAACACAAAAATCAATGTTGCGGTCTCGCGAAGGGGAAGTGCGAGATCGCCTTTCTCGCGGCCGGGGCCGGCGCACGTGGTCATCGCTCTCGCGGCCCCGGAGTACGAGACCGCTCTGGCGTACTTGTCGAACGGCGGCGCGAGACTGTGCCAGTGACAAGCCCCTCTCGTCACTGACGTCCGCGCTGCTCTCGCTACCCCATCTAGCGAGACCGTGTGCACTCTCGCCGAACAGTCACGCGAGGCCGAGCTAGTGGCGGGGCCCGCAATATCGCTACTCGAACGTGTGAGACCGCATCGCTCTCGCTGCCTCACCACACGAGACTGTGCTCGCTCTCGCAGAGCAGCGGCGCGAGACCGGTACCGTGCCGGGGCCCACGGTCTCGCGCTTGTGCCACGCGACTATTAACGAAAAATCCGCGTCCGGCCGATGGTACCAAATCCGCGTTGACACGAACCGTGTCGACAAACAGACGAAGGTTTAGGAGTTCTGCTTAGCTCCAGTACAGGTCCTAAAATTGATAAGATGCGGGCGTGCCAGTCAGTTTGATCCTGCAACTGACAAGATATATAAACTGAAGATTGCAGAGCCGATCAGCTATCAAGCCGATATAGTAATTCCAGCTAATATCGATACCAGCCGATGTCGACAGGGTTTTGAGCCATCGGCAATGTAGATTCTAATACTTGAGTAAATAATGATATAAAGACAATCGGCTGATAATAATATAAAAATAATAATATAATCCAATAGAAACCAATTGGCCAATAATGATATGATAGAATAAATGTTGGTCTGATGGTTAAAGCAGACATCGGCTGGAGATCCGATGTCGTTAAATCCAAATGATTAAATAATCAACGAAGCCTTTACTGTCATCGGCTAAAACCAACTTGTATGTAATCCTTATAAGCCGATGCAACGTCCAGATAACTCATCAGCTAAAACCCCGATAAAACCCTTATTGACAATCAAAGAGCAAGCTAGTTCTTACAATTTCAAACACAACTTAGTAGGTCAAACCCAATAGATGCCATCAAGCGAGATCGATATCCGCGATGCTCTTGCTAATCGGTGTTGCAACGACAGTATAGTCCCGACAATCTACCACAAACCAATATTTCTTGCGAATTCGATAAAAAAATATATTTTCAAAACAAATTCAAGAGTGGGACTAATTGAATGGGAATTGATGCAGGAGAAAAGAAGAGTCGGAAAAAGCAAGGTGGAAAGCATCGTCGCACAGTGAAAAAAAAAAGCCAGTCTCGCGCTCCCAAAAAGGTAGAGCGCGGTCGTCTACCCAAAAAAGCAACATAGACAATCCCGCGCAATGAAACCGCGAGACCACGACCGGTATCGCACAGCCAACAAGCGAGAGCACTCTCAAAAAGTCGGGCCCACGAACTGTCGCTCTCGCACGACAAAACCGCAAGACCGAGGTCGGTATCGCGCTCCCATAAAGCAAAAGCGCGGTCGTCGCGGGGCCCACGCACTCCGCTCTGGTGTGACAGAACGGACTCCGAAAAAGGCCACGCTCTCACGCTCCACAAAAGCGAGACGGTGGGCCTACTCCACTCTCACGCTCCCAAACTGCGAGACCGCTTTTGCGTCACGTCCCCACACCGTGAGACGGCCAGCCTTCGCCACGTGCCGCTCTTGCTTGACGCAAAAGCGAGACTGCGATCGATGTTGCATTGCCAAACTGCAAGACTGCAGCCCCCCACCTCGTCTAGTAGGACCGACGGTGCTCAAATGCCCTGGCACTTCCGTCGTGCGAGACCGATGTGAATTCACGTGGCTAACGCGCGAAACCGTCGCTGACTTCACGCACTCGTGGCGCGGAATTGCGATACCGTGGCAGTTTCGCATCTCCCACATGTGAACCTTGGTATCGCACTACTAAACCGCGATACCGATGGTATATTTATACCAAACAATTTTCATCCGGTATATTTCTGAAAAAAAAACAATGAGCAGTATTTTTCCAAAATTTTTTCTGTTTGTGTACCCTGAGGTGTCATAAAGCATTCTCTTATCCAGCATGGAATATACTGCTCTCTAGACCCTGCACCATCACTCTATTTGTCGTCCTGAAATACAGGACTGGAGCTAATCCATCCTCCTAATGAACTGTCCCCCACCACAATGTTCCCAGCCAAAGATTGGATCATGTTACAGCAACACCAGGACAGAGCAGTCTGGAAGGCAAGACTTTTCGCATGAGCTAACACCACTCCCATAGCCAAATGCCCAAATCCAATGCACATGCCCTTTCGCAAGACGAAAAATCATACTGTTGTGTTACCACGATCATCCTGCACGTTATCTATGGTTATACCTTCCACAATTCATGCCTACGGCACAGCTGAGTGGAGGCAAATCAGACGCCAGTTCCGAGGATAGGTGTATCAGACTACATTGCCAATCACATTGCAAGGAGTGAAGAATCAAGTATATGCGTGAACAACAATATATCTTCTTCTCTACATTTTGATGCAAACCCCACAGTTTGTTGCTGTAAATCTAGGAAGACGATTTTGATATCAAAAGGACTACCTACAAATTTTACTTGACATGCATTGATGCCAGAGTAGAAGGCATAAGAAGGTAACCCATTTTGAACATGTAAAAGAACAGCCAGATGTATCATGATCCACTCCAACTATTGGTTATTCTAAACTTCAAAATATTATACTCAAATTGATCCATATTTATTGGCTAAATGTGAGAAGCACCATTGTTTTTGTGTACACCGAGGTGTCATAAAGCATCATACTCCTATTCAGCATGGAATACACCGGTCTCTATAGCCTGCAACATCACTCTACTTGATGTCCGGGAATACAGGACTGGAGCTAACCCATCCCCTCTATGAACTAAACCTCGCCATGATCCCAACCAAATACTAGATCAAGCTACATCAGCACCAGAACAGAGCAGTCTGCAAGGTAATATTTTCGATACGAACTAAAACCACCCCATTGCCAAATGCCCAAATTCATGTGCATGCCCTTTCCCAAGACGAGAAATGCGCACTGTCGTGTTACCAGATCATATCTTCCCCGTTGCCTCTACCTTCCACAATCCATGGCGGAAGCACAGCTGAGCCGAGTGCTCCGCGGCCGAACCAACCGCCCGTCAACCCCACTCCCAATCAAGAACCGAGATTTGATTTCCCGCTGGTGCCGAGATCCAGCAGCACGGCCGGCTCCGCCACCACCTCCACAGCCAATTCCGCGACCCAACACCACCGGATCGATCACGGGAAGCGCGAGAGCTAGGTGAACGAGGGTGAGTGAATGAAGTCACCTTCTGGTAGTCGCGGGCGGCGGCGGCCATGACGTTGCCGAAGGCCAGGTTGGAGAGCGTCGACTTCACCGCGTCGGGATCCATCTCTTCCTCTCGGCTCTCGCCTCGCTGCTACTCCCTCCGCTCCGCCGCGCCTTCCTCCTCCTCCTCCGCAACCGCAGCAATCGCCGCCGCTTCTGCTCGGCCGCCGAGATCTCCTCCCCTCCGGTTCCGGTTCAGGTGGCGCCGAGAGAGAGAGAGCGAAGTGGTACGTGTTGCGTTGCGGGTGCAGCCGCCTCGGAGAAATCAAAGACCGATGGGCCAAATTCTTTCAAACTGTTTGAGTTTTTTTAAGTAAATTTTTCAAAACTACATATACATACATACATACATACATACATACATATATATATATATATATATATATATATATATATATACCAAACTATCACAAAACTCTGAATTTAAGATGGTGTATTATAAAACTACAAATTTAATACTAATTTTATAACAAAACTACAGATTTAATAGTGTATCACAAAACTACATATTTAATAACAAAGTTATCACAAACTATAAATTTAGTGCCAATTTAATTACAAAACCTAGACATTTATAACTCAAATATAACATTAGTGTTAAGAATTTAAACCTCAAAATCTATAGTTTTGTGATAATTTTATTATTAAATCTGTAGTTTTACAATAATTAGCCTTAAATCTGTAGTTTGTGAAACATTGTCTTAAATATATATAGTTTTGCAATAATTTAGTAAAAGCATATGTAGTTTTGTGAAAATAAAATTTTTTGGTATTGGTACCACACTTCGAAGACGACTGAGTAGAAATTTCCTCTTTCATATGGCATTCTGGTTTAAAAGGCGCATTCTTTGTTTTTCTGGTACCAATTCAAATTCAAATATAGTTTTTACTGTATTGTGTCATCTGGTTTGAAAGGAGAATTATTTTTATTTGTCTACATTTCTACTCAAGCTCAGGTCACCAACCAAAGTACCAAACAGAGCATCAGGTATTCAGGCATCCCTACCAGACAAAACTCATTGCAAGGTTTCCTAATACATTTCACAGAAGCACATATGTTCCCTAGACACGTTGTTCTGATCACCAACCTAACATGCACAAGAAATGAGCTCATCGAAATAAAACTGTTAAACTATTCATCGTATAAAACTCAAATGCTGTTGTCATTTTTCAGATAGGTATTCCCTTGTTACAATGTACAAAAAAAGACAAACGATATTGTTGCGCATTTGGCTGCTTAAAAACTGAAACGCCTGCTTCACCGCTTAATTTGTATCATCTTCTGTACAGCTGGATAGTGCCGCAAGTCCTAAATTAAGGTCATCATTGGTATAACCATGGGCTATAGAAGCCCCAGAGACTTCAGCTGTTGGACATGCTCCGAAGGGAGTGGCGGCGGACACCAATCCGCGCGCTCGCCATCGACATCTTCCACAACATATTCCTGTAAGAACCAGATACAGCTTAAGTGCAGAAGGAAATAAACTAAAGTGAAAGACTGAGAAATAAGTGGCAAACAAAACTCACCTTGGTTAACATTCGTTTTGCAAGAATATGGTAGTGTCTCTGCCAGATCCGCTGACCCACCATGGTTGCTACCAAGACGCTATAGAAAATGCCGATAACTGTGAATAGTCCAAGCACGATTACTCCCATGATGAAGAGCAATGGTAACCCTGCTTCTCCAGCACCACCCAAGCAACCACCACACTCTCCAGCTGTTGTTGCACAGCCCTCAAAGCATGTAGTGCAATCTGTCCACATGCAAAGCGTACCAGGTAGATGGCAATCTGCACACATCCTGAAACAGAAAAGAACAGTGAGCAGTGCAGACGAAACAAGCATGCAGCATTAGTAGCTTGTTAATATAGTTGCTAAATTAGTTGAAGCATACCCTGGTTGGCAGCAACAAAGACATAACTCTCGACAAGGCTGTGCCAGGTCATTCCGTACTCTTCGGTCATAACAAGTTATGAAGCATCCTGATAACCCAAGCAAAGCAAAAAATAACAATGCCCCTGTAACCATAAGAACAATACTCAAATTTAGTCCAGATTAAACTAACATGCGCAAGAGAAGGTATGATGAATCTTATAGCCAGTCTTCCCATAGATTTAGTGAGTATATATGAATTTTCCACATAATATGTATTATCACAATTGACACATCTTACTTCCTCATAATATAAGTTACAGAGCCCAATGAATTAACGCAGCAGGGAGAATATGACATGTATATCATATATCCACTTCTTTACATACTTGACTATGATACAGATGAATATCCGTTCGTTTGTGATGAAGGGGGCAGATTATGCCTCGGTTTCCGTTAACACGCTTTTCAAACTACTAAATGGTGTATTTCATGCGAAAATTTTCTATATAGAAGTTGCTCTAAAATATTTGATAAATCCATTTTTCAAGTTTAAAATAATTAAAACTCAATTAATCATGTGCTAATGGCTTTCTTGTTTTGCATGCCCGTACTTAATCTTCATCTTCATCACTTGCGAACACCACCATAACAAAGAAAGATCAACCACTGAACCATGTAATGAACATGTGTTCCTGATTGATCCAGCCATGTGAGCTACACTCAGGAAGTTTGGTTGATATAGTTGGCATTTATTTATTGAGCCGAACAAAGTTAACTAGATGTCTATAAAACTGTTCATTGTGATGTTTCAGCAAGAGCTCAGAATTAATCAAACTGAAGGCATTAATGTAAAAATGGGCGAAATGAGCAGCTCATGTCAGAAGTTTCTTGTTAGTTATAGGGTTATAGCAAATTAGAAGCAGAGGTGCTTGCAGTGGCGGAGCCAGGGCCCGGCCAGCATGGGCAGCTGCCCGGACTCCACCACACACGCAGCAGTAGATTAGGACTTAATTTATGTGATTATTTACCGTCTAGCCACATGCAAAGTAGGAATGAGTACTTAATTACCGTGCTTAAGGAAACGAGCAAGGCAAATGCTTAAAAAAATCACAATCACCTTCATGGTAAATGTTCTTCGAAGTTGTATGAAATTGTGTACATTTGTTATCTGTTGTTAGCTTTGCCCAGGCTCAAGAAAATTTTTGGATCCGCCACTGGGTGCTTGGTTTCGAAGGACACATGCCTCCCTTTTATAGAAAGTACAACTAAGCTGAATATTACAAAATTGGACAGCTCATTGAGCCATTACTCCTAATAATACGATGCTCGAATAAGTTACAAGCAAACCATGACATATTTAAGTGACAACCATTACCATGCATTAAACAGGGAAAAATAGCTTGCTCTTTCCTATTCGATGCACATATCATTCACTCTCATATCACATTTCTACACTTAAATTCCTTTTTTACAAGCCCATCTCACCAATCATACATGACACAAGATTGAGCCATTGAGGTTCGTCATGTAAACTCACTGCACATTTAACCTTGTAAAACCTACAATTCCCATGTGATGAGTTCTATGGATGCATGGTGAACTAGCATGATAATTATTTCAATCAGGGTACAATTTCATCAAACAATCATGCAAAACTAAGTGCAAGAAATAACAAGTTTGGTATGATAAAGTAATTTACCACATATGTAATAAAAACTAACTTCATTGTCAAATCCCCAGGCTGTCCTCAACCAGTAATTCTGTAATCCATCAATAAAATGCACCAAATACGCTAATGCAGATATGACCTGAACAAATAAATAACAAAAAACAAACTCTTTTATCATTCACTAGAATAAAGACAATCGAGAACTAACAAAGTATCAAGAGGGACTTACAAACTGCACTAGAGCAAAGATGAATAATATATCTCTAGTAACGAAGAAACGAAATTTCAATGTTCGCCATTTCCTATCAGTGTGAACATGAACCCTCAAATAGTAAGGAGCTTTACAAGTGGTGCAATGCGAAAATGCAAATCCTTCCTGTACATGAGACAAAAAAAATGTCAAGCAAGGTTAGTTTTCTTACGAAACAAAGCTTAGCAAAATAACATTGACCTGCCAATTTTTGTGCAATAAAAAGATGTATCTTGAAAGCGAAAACGTTGATAAAGGCAACTCTGGATCTTTTCTATATTCTATCTTATGAAGAATCATGGCTTAAATTGTAACAAATCGCACCAAAAACTACATTTTAGGCACAGGATTCATATAACACTAAAAGCAGTTACCACAAAGAATGAGGTTTAAACATGGTATCTTATCTACCAAGAATGCCACTACAACCCCCAACTTCTCTCAGCCCACAGCAAGCAGCAGCTCCCCCAGTTTAACGGCTAACGCTCAATCAATGAAGTGGGTGGGAGATCAACGAGCCCTCGCCAGGAGGCCCGTGGGATCAAAGCTTCATACCTTCACGGCTCTCCAGTGGTCGAGGCAGTCGCGGTGGACGTACTTGGACGTCCCCTTGCACTTGCACGGCGCGATGAAATCCCTCCCTGCACACACCCACACCCCGAGACAACAAAGCACTCAGATCCCCTTGCACGATAAGGTCGCGCCTCGGGGGGCGATGGATCTGAACGTACCGTCGGTCTCGAGGCAGATCCGGCACTGGAACTGGTCCCCGGCGCCGGCCTCGATGTCGATCTCCGACGGCGGCGGGATCAGCGGCGACGACTCCGACGACGCCGCCGCCCCCCTCGCCGGCTGCTCCCCCATCGACGAGCGACGATCCACCGCGGCCAGCCCGCGCTTCTAGCACCGCCGCCTCGACCCTCCTCCTCCCATCCGAAACCCTAGCTCCCCTCCTCCTCCTCGCCTCGATCGATCGAATAGAAGCCGACGAGTCGAGGAGATGGTGACGAGAGGTTGGCGGCTGTTAGGTGCGGACGTGCGGTGGACTAGCGAGGAAGCGAGGTATAGATTGGTGGCGAACTTCTGCGACGCGACGGTGGCGTACGCGCGGGAGGATGACGAGTGGGGCCCGGATGGAGGTGGGCCCGGTGGTTACTNGGGTAGTCGTACGTGCGGGTGAGAGTTGACTCTGCTAGGCTTCGTGTGATTGCTCGTGCGGTTAATGTTTTTGCTCTTTTGCGAATTAATGACTGCGCATCAAAAGTTAGCGATGTCGTTTTGGGTTAAAATGCGAGCCAACACGAATCTCGTGAAAAAAATTGTGAATAATCTACTTGAAACGCTACCATCTGTTATGATTGTGTTAGATCAATAAGACATCGTAGTATTTTATAAAGTTGTAATGGCTAACATAATTTATAGTTTCTACTATGTCTTATTGACCTAAACACTCAAGGTCTTAAGTACCTTCAGTCAAATAATCGGCTCACTATCACCATAGAGCATGGCAGCTCCGAGGACCTAGCCTCTCCACCCATACCAAATACCATTCATCTAATCTAAATAAAAGCCCAAAAATAATTGAGCACACATTGAAGGACAAGGATCTGATATTATGATCTACAGTAACACTTAGCTTACAATGTGATCACCTAGTTGTTAATCTTCATATGAAATTTGGTGAGACTGGCCAAAGTCGAAAAATGGAGCCGTTAATACCATTCAATGGTATGTATTCGCTCCTTTCTTTGTTGGTATAGTAGCATCAATCTTACAAGAGGTCACTCACTCGATAACAAAGCCATCACCGATTATCAATGCACGGTCAATGTCCTTTAGGACGCCTCTTCCAATGGTTTGAATTGGCTCATTGAGTCCCTCGAAAAGTTTCTCATGATTAGAATATAAGTTACGGGTTTAGGAGTGACTTGTCGTGAGATCGTTGCTTCACACACATGACTGTTCTTATTTCTTGTGTTCGTAACACGTGTTGATCAAACTGAAAACGAAAATACATTGACACGGAAAAAATCAGGAGCATTGCGTACATAGAGTGTACTCTTACATGACTCCATCTCGATTGTTAGCCGAGATCAACCAACCAAAGAAGACTGGCTGGCCATTTTCCAGTCGACGTTACCACACCGCACCACAAAAGGGTAGCGACATCTAGTAATGCAAGTGAGCAATCCTACTACCCAACCTATTTAATAGTTTATTTTTAACTTGCTAGCATAGAATATAAAAGAGAAAAAATAGAAATGTGATATCTTGTTTCATATTATAAGTCGTTTTGATTTTTTCTAAGTCAAACTTCTTTCGGTTTAATCAAATTTATAAAAAAATGTAGCAATATTTTCAATACAAAACAATTAAAATATATTTAATATTAGATTTAATAAAACTAATTTGATGCTATAAATGTTTTACTATATTTTTTCTGTAAATCTGATCAAAGTTTAAAAGTTTTAACTTTAAAAAAAACTAAAACTTTTTATAATATGAAATAAAAAGAGTACGTAAGAAAAAGGTTATTTACTAGTCTCACTTGTATCCCTAGCTATATCCATCCACCCAACCGCGACCACCAGCTAATCGCGCTGTGACATACGCGGCGGGCGGCTAGGGTTCTCACTTCTCCCTCCGTATTCCGCATGAGCTATTCTAGAAACTTCAAAACACTGTGAACTCGAAAGTCGAAACTGAGTGTCGTCCTTTCGAGGTAAAGCAAAGCAACTTAATTTAGCTTTTGTAAACAAAAGGCTCCTAGACGATCCATTTCGTGCAAAGCTACACCGATCGATCCATCTCTACTCGAACATAAAAAATGATCAGTAGTATCACTTGATCGAATTAGGAGTTTAACCATTTGTTTCCTCCACTACTACACAAATACTCATTGGTGCCGGTTTCAAAGACCTCATAGGTGCCGGTTTTGAAGCCGGCACCAATTGGTCGGCACCAATGCTCAAAGCTATTGGTACCGGTTCCTCAACCGGCACCTATAACACTATAGGTGCCGGTTGTAAATGTCGAACTGGCACCTATATGGTATTATAGGTGTCGGTTCCTATAAATAACCGGCACCTACAATGGGTAGGACCTGGCACCTTTGATGTCTCATAGGTGCCGGTTCTTTAAAAGAACCGGCACCTATAGTCCTGAAGCACAAAAAAATAATTTCAGGGTGATATATAATATTTCTTGAAACACAGAAATTACAGAATATTACAATATTGCATTCACATCGCAGAAATCACAGAATCCAACCCATTTTCCAAACCAAACCAAACCAATCCAACCCACTTGCCTCATGTGGATTCAATTCACTTCTCAAACCAAACTAGTAGTATATGAAAAGTGGACTAATTGTGCGGATAGATATTTGAAAAGTGCCAACATTCATGAAAATGATGGCTAGTAATATTCAAACTCCGAACGAATTAATGGTTTGAAAAACAATTTTCTACATGTTTGCATAGTGTCAAATAGTCGTTCGGACATGGCTCGTTAATTACACAATTATATTTATCTTGTGACAGTTTTGCATGAAACAAAGAATTAAATTTTACCAGAACTCCGAGAATCTTATTTTTTTTCAAATGGAACCTAAATGGAATCTATACTTTGCCACTGTCAGAACAAGCCTATCAGGAATACTTGCAAATCCAAAACCTAGATGCACAAGTCTAGCTTTCTTCTGAAAATGACACTTGGTAAGTTGGTATTATATATGGGGTAATGCCTCTTTTCATCTCAGGAAATATATGACATTAACTTTATCAATATACAACCTCCACACTATCTGAAAATGGATATGGAAAGGCAAATGCTTCATGAAAGTTAAGGTTTTTTCAGATGGCTGCTATTAATTGATAGGTTGAACACCTATACCAGTTTATATTAAGAGATATGTTAGATAGAACACCTATAGCAGACAAACTTTATATTGGACAGCTTGGCAGTACATGATCCCTCCACATGGAAGTACGATTAGGGGATAAATTTAGTTCATGTAAATGGTCACTGGCACCAGCAAATCAGTTACACACACCTGCACGCGCATGCCATTCTACAGGGATTACCAGAGAGCTGATTTACAGTGATCAGTTTTGCAAGATTCTGCAAAGTTTAATCTCACCACTATATACACACCAGAGCACTAATCCAAAACCTAACTCGAAAAGGGCGCTCTAAGTATAACCAAAAACCGCTCTTGCCCCCATTGTACAAATTTAATTCAACCAGAATCCAGCAGCGCCTATATCTCCATATATGTATAACTCAATTTCTTCTTTTAGTTATTTGCATGGCATGAATCTGTAATTCTGTATACTGTATACAAGGATATGAATTTCAAGATATTTATATATATGCAAGATCAAAAGTGGAGTTGTTGTGAGAGAAAGCTTGTACATTTGGAAGAGAGAATAATGTGTCAAGGAAAAAAATATACTACCTTCAATGTGTATGTATAATGCTTTTTTCAGTGAATATATTTCACAATATTCAATAAATATAATTAACACCTTGAAGACCACAATGGACTACCAGTTACTTAATTTACCAATGTATTTTTTGACATAAAAAAGTACCCCCAACTTTTTTCATCGAAACTTCTACCAGAAATAGGAAACTATTTCCATCTGCTTGGATCGTGTTGAACATTCAACCAGCACACAACAAAATCTCATCGTAATTTAAGACTAGGGCTTGTTTCAATAATGTCCAACAAATGTCCATTAATTTTTAGCTAGTGAGCAATTTTCATCAATGAAAAAGACCAAATAGCAACCATAATATAAAACCCGAATCCTCGAGTAGAAAGCATAGAAGATATTGCTGGGACTCAGCGTGCCCGTCAACTTCAGCCTGAGACATGCTCGTCAAACCACACGAAGGCGGCGACCAGATGTGATAGACATCTCAGGAGACTTGACAAAAATTCGCTTGAGCTCTACAACATCTCAAATGCTCTAAACTCATACTCATATGAAAATTTTAGTTACACATGTTCACCTGTTGCTTACAGAGACAACAATGATGATGCCTCCCTCATCCATGCCACATCCAATCAGTGAGATCACCTGTTGCTGTTAGGGATAAAAATATTAAATATAGAAAATTTAATGCATGGTTAGATATATGTGTCAAAAAATAATAGATAAACATTAACAAATAGAGAAACTAAATGCATGTTCAAGACATTGAGAAAACCACATCAATCCAAATAACTAATTTACAAGTTACTTAGAAAATATTAGAAAGGTATGGTCCACTAATTCTAGGTCTTTGTATGCTTTGTTGTTGATCGGCTATCTAAAGTGCCAGTAGGGTCACCAGCCTCAATGAAACTCACTAGCCCAGCAGGAGCCTTTGAGATGTTGTATGCGCCGTTTGACGAGATGATATGGTCGAAGATGAATCCACATAGCTGTTCAGCGAGGCCGAAGCAAACATGTGGCAGCAATTTACTTGTCGGGAGTTTTAATTTCTGCAAATGGAAGAATTAAAGATGTGGAAAGGTACTATGTGTTTAGAAAATTGGATTTATGTCTTAAGAGACATGGCGAACCTCAGCATCCGTAATGTTCCAGTTGCCGTCCTCCATGAAAACCGACATAAATCTCATCACGTAGAACCCACATGTGCTCGTGCCCGGATCCTGACGTGAGCAATAAGAGTGGCACCAAACTCGGAATTTATTTGCACATGGAGCGTGTCGAATACACTTCTTCTTATACTTTACAAATGCCTTATCTAGGATGTCAATGAGGGATTGGTAGTTGGCTTGCGGTTTCCTCATTGAATCCATGACGACAATCTTGGAATCGTTTAAATGGATCGCAATAAGAATCCAGTGAGGCCTACAAACAAGGGAAGAGAACAATTGTTCATGTCTGCGAGGTCTCTCCGGGCTTTCAACGTGTCCTTTGTCTTGCTGGGTATGTTTAGCAGGAGTCCCATCAAACTCTCGCACACATTCTTCTCAACGTGCATTACGTCAATTGCGTGACGGACATCCAAATCTTTCCAATATGGTAGTTCCCAAAAGATAGATTTTTTTTTCCAAAGAGGTTTCTTACCACCCTTGCTCGTTGCGCTTCGATTGCCTTGCCCCTTACCAAATATACATTCAATATCTTGTACCTCTTCAAAAATCTCTCTGCCGGTACGGTGTGTTGGAGCTGTACCCTCCTCCACCGTGCCATCGAAATCTCTTGTACTGCTACGGTACTGGTGGCCGGTTGGAAGAAACCTCCGATGACGCATGTACATAGTCTTTCCGGAGTACTTCAGCCACCTGCTCGCTGTATCCCGCATGCATTGCACACATGCACAACCACCTTTCACTGTTTGCCCAGATGTGTTACCAGCTGCAGGGTAATCTTGGATGGTAACGAACAACATTGCCCTTAAGGTGAAATACTCTCTTTTGTACGCATCCAACATCTGCACACCCCAGTCCCATAGAAACTTAAGATCATCCACTAATGGCCTGAAGTAGACATCGATATCGTTGCCAGGTTGCTTGGGCTCTTGGATTAGAAGTGGCATCATAATATACTTACGCTTCATGCACAACCATAAAGGAAGGTTGTAAATAACAAGTGCCACTGGTCACGTGCTATGCCGACTGCTCATGTCACCAAATGGATTTATCCCGTCCGTGCTCAGTCCAAACCTTATATTCCTAATCTCCTGAGAAAAATGCTTTTTGTACTTTCTATCTATCTTTCTCCATTGAGATCCATCGGCAGGGTGTCTTATCATTCCATCCTTCTTACGCTCTTCGTGGTGCCAACGCATCATCTTTGCATGTTTTTTGTTTGCATACATGCGTTCAATCCGAGGGATTATAGAAAAATACCACGCAACTTTAACGGGCACTTTCCTCTTCTTCAGGACTGGGCCACCACTGTCATCATCAACATCATCATCATCGTTAACTCCACCCTTATACCGCGGTGCTCCGCAAAGTGGACATGTATCCAAGTCTGCATAGTCACCTCGATATAGGATACAGTCATTTCGACATGCGTGAATTTTCTGCACTTCCAGTCCGAGTGGGCAGACAACCTTCTTCGCTCGGTATGTTGTTTCTAGCAGCACATGACCCGCTGGAAGGAGGTCTCCAATCAGCTGTAGAAGCTCTGTGAAGCTTTTGTCACTCCAACCGTTGGTTGATTTCATCTGCAGCAACGAGAGGACGACGTGTAACTTAGTGTGCTGCTCATTGCATCCTGGATAAAGCGGGGTTTTTGAGTCCTCCACCATGCCCTTGAACTTCTTGTATTGCCTGTCATCATCGTAGGCTGTCTCCCCGTCGCGTAACATCTGATCTAAACCATCTAATTCGTCACTATCATATCCACCTCCGTCAGAAGGCAACTCCACATTGTCTCCGTCCATTACATCCGGATTCTCATCTTCACCACGATTGTCCTGACATATGTAATTAGGCATAAAACCCCTTGTTAGGAGATGCTCATGAACTTGTTTTGCACGAAACTGTCTCTCATTCCTGCAATCAGCGCATGGACAACGCAAGTGTTCCGTCGTGTTCAATGATCTGGATTTCGTGGCTGCGATCACGAAGTTGGTTACTCTCCTGGCATATTCCAAGGTACCGTGCTCCGGAACGTTCATCCCTCCTTCATCCATCGCTCCTATGAAAATTCTTAAATTAAACACTAACATACATATATCATTCTCTATATCTATTGAAATTCTAACATATGTTAATAATAGTTACATTACTCATTGATGATTAATCTCTAAATTACTTCAATATTAATAAGTCATCATACTAGCTTTCTCATGCTTCTCATTCAACAAAACAAATTGCAAATAATAACTTGACAAATATTAGTGCAAATTACATATAGAATCAACATATACTAACCTTTACGCATGCAAACACATAGATCTCTCTATATTTTTTAAATTTTTGGGCAAAACCTCCTCCCCCGTTTGGATGAGCAGAAGAGAAGCCTCAAAATCGTGAAAATGCAGTGAACAAGGGGTATATATAGACTGAGGGATATAGGTGTTGGTTTATATACTGAACCAGCACCTATTTAGTTACCTTCGGTCGGAAGCCACCACATAGGTGCCGGTTATTATTAAAAACCGGCACCTATGTGATAGGCGTCGGTTTATTAAGTTAAATCGGCACTTTTTTGGCCGTAACATAGGTGCCGGTTCGTCTTACGAACCGGCACCTATGTGATAGGTGCCGGTTCATAAAGAAGGCCAGCACCATTTTTGGGATCATAGGTGTTGGTTTTTCTTAAAAACTGGCACAAATGAGCTTCTTTCAACCAACCGGCACCTATAAGACCTTATAGGTGCCGATTCGTGAAAAAATAGACATGAATTGTCTTTTAGGTGCCGGTTCTAGCAAATCCGGCACCTATGTGGCCGGTACCTATGAAGGTTTTTGTAGTAGTGCTCGTTGAAGTTGCTGCTGTACAAAATCGAGGCGTGTGCTACAGGACATGGCCGTCGCCGTGCACGTGTCCCCCGGCACCGGAGCCACGCGGTGTCACGTCCTCCGCACCCCGAGTATGTGCAAGTGCAACAGAGAAAGCCCATGTGTTTTGGCCCGTTTAGGCAGAGCTCTTGATGGGACTCCTTTTTGGATTTTTTAAATTTTAAATTTTATTTATTAAAATATTTTAAAACTATTTTTTAAAAAAGTTTTACAAATCTATACCACTACCGTTTCGAACGACTTTTTTAAAAAACGCTCTTCCAAAAAACTTTTTTATGACGTGGCACACACCCGTTCGTGTGTTATAACGGTCACACGAAGAAAGACCGGTCATTTTACAGGCAGCCCCCTTTAGTTCTTTAGAAGGGTGACAAGAGAGCTACCTGTAAAATAGCGATCTACGATATTTTACAAGCGGCTCCCTTATAGCTCTTTGGAAGAACGACAATAAGGTTGTCCGCCTTTCACATGGCCGTTAGAATGCGTCAACGGACATGTGTCACGTCATAAAAAACGTTATTTGGAAGATCGTTTTTTAAAAAAACATCCTTCAGAGGACGTTAGGAGTGTAAATTTATAAAACTTTGAAACCAAAATTTTATTTTTAAAATATTTTAATAATAAAATTAAAAATTAAAAAAAATCTTTCTTTTTGTCACAACCGAAAAATTATAGTACGATGCACACCGTTTAAGTGCACCGCCAGCCACCACCCTCAGCACTGTGATGATGCAGAGGCTGTTGCTGCTGGAATCGAGCTCGATGTCGATCGTTGTGTGCTCTCTGCGCCCTCTTCTTAGCAGGCCGGGTGCGTGACACCATTCCGAAGCGCGCGACGCGGTGCTAAGCGGTGATCCCATGTTCAACTTTCCGGATATCCCGGATAAATTATCCAATCCTAACTAGGTCGTGTCATATTAATTAATATATGTTAATCAATAATTAGGCAATTACTATGTATTGGATCTCGGTAATTTTATTTTTCGGTTTGCCACTGGGGTGCTCACGCGCAACGTACCGCGTGAGTCGCGCACAAAGATGGTTTGAGGGGAACTGATTTCACGTTGGTGTGCGCGTGGGTGCATGCAGGTGTGTGCACGTTCGGCGCCCACCTCGACCCGGTCTCCAGAAGAGTTCGTCGAACTGACGTCCTTCCCCGTACTGTAGCTTTGAAACTTGTCGCGCTGGCGTTTGGTGCTAATTAACGTTTGGTTTCTGGTAGGAAGCTGCGCTGCGGTCGCGGTGGACCACGCCGTCGACGCTAGGACGTGTGTGCCGGAGATGTTGCACGGCACCGGCGACGAGCTCGGTACGTACGGTAAATTAAGGGTGCGGCAGCCGGCAGGCGACATGGCCTGGGGACGTACGTACACGGACTCTCAGTGAGTGTAAATTAAGTTAACTATGTACGTACGACTCGGCGATCGTAGGCTGCAAACTAGGGAGCCAGGTCTCGACGTGAAGAAGATCTTCTTCACGGTACGTGACAGTGTGACACTATATATACCAGAGCGCGCAGCCGGCCGGTGCGCAAGAGCAACCGCGTGAGTCGCGCAGAAAGATGATTTTTTTTTTTTTGAAAATCCGCAGAAAGATGATTTGAACCGAACTGATCTCACGTTGGTGTGTGCGCGTGGGTGCAGCCGTCCGTGCAGGTGTGTTCGGTGCAGCCCACCTCGCGCGACCTGGTCCAGAAGAGTTCCTCGCGGCAGAACACATGATGATCCACGAGTGGCGTTCACTGACGTCCTCCTAAGTTTCAAACTTGTTTCATGGAGCGCGCGCAGAGACGTTTGGTTTGGTGGTGTCGTTTCCGGCTAGGAGCCGCGGCCGCGATGAGGGCACGCAGTAGGGATGGCAATGGGCTAGGTTGGACACGGATAAAACAAAACCATGTCCGACCTGACGTATGACTTTGCTCGCTTGAATCCTGTCCGATAGGGTTAGTGGACAAAACTTCATGTCCGTGTACCTATGCCCGACCTCAGACAGGGTTTTTCGATAGTTTGTAACGAGTTTTGTTTTCGCTATTTTTTTTAAAAAAAACAACAATTGATAGAAAAGAAAAGAATGGGGGTGTCGAGGAGCAAATTTGTTTTGGCATGACAGGTTGGGCTAAGGTCGGTGTAATGCCACTGGCAGCATTTCAGCAGCACAAAATCAATTGCGAGGCTATAAGAGCGGGCTCGTAGGTGATACATAATTTTGATGTATACTGCTGAGCAGGTTAAAAACAAACAATGACTTGTTGGGCTTTTATGCCTTTCAATTAAGCACAACTAATATATGAATAAAATTTGGAAATTAACAGGATGTTTGGACCAAAAGCACATGCAACTCCAAAGGGAAACAAACCGTGCACAAACACAAGCAGAGAGACGGACAGCAGCTCCAGGACCAGACATTAATGGAAGAACCTCATTCAGGGCTTACGGTGCGTTATGTAGTGAAGGGTGGAAACTTCTCTATTGTAAAACGGGATGACCTATTGTAAAACGGGATGACCTATTAACATATGATTAATTCAATATTTACTATAAAAATATAAAAATAGATTAATGTGAATTTTTTAAAACAGCTTTACTATAGATTTTTTAATAAAAAAACATATCATTTAACAGTTCACGTAGCGTGCGCGTGAAAAACAAAAAAAATAGAAGTTGAAAAAGGTTGTTCTTAACACAACCTTAATACCCATACGAGTTTAATAATAACAACATGATTAACACTGTGACCCATTTCATTCGTAATAACATAAGTCACCACATATAAATGATTTTCAATGATAACAACAGAAGTCTCCGTAGGGGGTCTAATAACTAGATACACAAGGGCTCACAGAGAGGCATAACTAAGCCAAAACTAATCTCTTGTTAAATCTTGCGGAAGTCAGAGTCTTGTCCACCACACACACCACCACCCTCTAAGTCGAAGCGAAGAGCCATGCAAAATCAATCGACAATCACAAGAATGTGCACCAATCCGGATTGTCATACTCCCAGTCCCCGACGATGATGCCGCTGAAGTCCATCTTGGCCCATCCTTCCTTGAGCTCCCTCTGGATCTCGGCCATCTCGGACAAGTAGCTCTCGTCGACCATGTAGCAGCCATTCTTCTCGATGTCGTACGTGGCGGACCTCAGCCTGGATCGAACTTCTCGAAGCTGTCTGTCAATCCTCTAGTCTGTGTTAAATCTCCACATGTCCATTACTGCTTTCTTTATTCTTCTGCTCTGCCAGTTAGTGTTGGTCGATGATGAAAAATGCCTCTTCTTGGCTTCCAAGCCTTCTATATCCCCTCTTAGACAACATAATAATGTTGACTCTGTCTCTTGCAGATATGTTGCGTTAACTTCCTTAACCTGAGAATCAGTTTAGGGCTCGTTCCATTAATCTTCATGAGGAAGGGGTTGGAGGTGATTGAGGGGGTGTGGAATTAATCTCCTCCCAATCCTGTTCAATCCTCCATTTTTTTTTTGTTGGAAGGATTAACCGAAGAAGGTCTTAATGGGTCCTATAGGAGACTCCTATGGTGATGCTTTTGATCTAAGTGGTTTATCTTGTTCCAGGAAAAATCCATCCGTTTTTCTTGGTCAATAGTATGGTTTGCTCCCAAATGTTTCCTTGTTTAGAAATAGTGAAATACTTTAGGTATGACAGCTTTTTCCTTTTTTTAGATGCATATTGGGCCATGCCAATTTCACATCATCCTGGTATTCTGGTTGGCATGGCCACATGCGCAACCAGTCTTTGAAAGCTTCAAATTTAGACCATAGTCAATTTCATTTTTCGTAGCTAGCCAAGTGGCGAAACAAGCACTTGATGAGTCTACTACTGAGATTAATTCTGCTTGTGTGGAGGATTACAAGGACAACATGGTTATGTTGCAGCTCCTGAAGGAAAACCTGGAATTTTGGACATCACAACTAACTGGAGGTAAAAGAACTATCAGAACAACATTTTCAACATTCAACTTATGTTGCGTTTCCTCCTTTCATATCTGGCGTAGCTTCACCTGATTAATGTTGCCTACCCTACTTACCTTATATTGATGTATTTCAACTTGTTAATTGTAGGATATTTGATTTTGATTTTGACTGCTCAACACTGAAATTCTCTGTATGATTGTTGGTTCATCGCTTCTTCAAGGTCTTGGCGTTGAAGTACAACATCTGTATGTTCAATAGGTTTTGTCCAGCCTTGCCCTGATTCAAGCCTGAAGATGTATTTGCGTACACTGTTGTTCAACATGAGGGTTATAGCCCATGCATGTCAGGGACAGTTGAACGTGCCAACGTGAGCAACCCGCTAGTTGCAATTTCAATGTCTTGTAATCTCTCACGGTGCTTTCTTTCTTGTCTTTTGGATTTTTCAGAGAGAACATTTTATGGTTGAAGCAACAGAAAGGAGTTTTGACTGAATTTCAGCAACAAAGCAGACACAGAATATTCAGTAACATGTCCATCCCTGACAACGAGCTTCAGAAGGTCAAGCTCATGTTCCTCTCCTCTGAAGTTGAGGATCTCATGTTCCTGTCCTCTGAAGTTGAGGATCTCTACTTCTTCGAGGAACACCATCGAAATGTCCTTCATCTCCCCGGTTTGGTAGCCGATCACAGGTGCAGTTCTTAGGGATGCATTTTGAACCTGAAATTACAAGATCAGGACGAAAGTACGTACGAGATGTTAATTATATTTATCATCCAACACATTTGAGTAACCACGAAAGCTTCACTTTTTGCGACATATAGTAAAAGGAATGATGAAAATTGAAAACTACTACAGTTTTTAGTTTTTTACTCGGATAGTTTCAGTTTCCTATTCAAGCCTAATGATGAAAATTGAAGCATGTAGGATGGAAAATATCTTCACACAGTGAAACATGATTTTTTCAGTGCTACAGATTACACTTAAACCAAAAACTTTCGTGGATCTATTACATCGCTGACAGACTGTATCACTTCAAAGACAAACAGGAAAGAAATGATCAAAGAAGGATTATAATGATATAAGACAAGTAGGCCAATTTTTGCTACAAAAAATGTCCTACAGTATTTATTATCAATTAATCTGCCGAATGGGCCGATTGTTGGGGGGAACTCCTTCTGAGAAGCCCACCGGCAGCCCATGACTCACAATCGGCCCAAGATGAATTCCACCGTATTGGGCCATCAACAGCTCAAGACACATACGTCGCCGATGAATTTTTTTTCTTTTTAATTTTATTCATTAAAATATTAAAAAATGATATTTTGTTTGAAAATTTTACAAAACTAGTTGCCCAACGCCTTTTTAAATAACGCTCTTTCAGAGGGTGATTTTTCTGACGTGGCAGACGGTCGTTGACCCCCGCCTAACGGTCGCCCGCTGAGGGAGGGGTTTTTTGCAGGTGGCCCCCTTGCCGCCCTCCCAAGAGCATATTTTACGGGCGAGGGGCGCCTGCAAAATGGCTAGAAGGGTGATCTGGCTTTTTTTGCAGCGGCCCCTTGCCACCCTTCGAAAGGGCGATTTTTGGCCCCCGGGCTATAAGAGCCCTTTCCCTTTTCGAAAATTTCATTATATTCACCCAAAATCTGAAAAAAAGAAAAGGAGAAAAGGAGGGAGGGGTAAGGAGGAGCAGAAGGGGAGCGGTGAAGCCTTGCCGGTTTGCTGACTCCATCGTAGGTAAATACATTCTATTGTATGGTCTTTTTAATTTCTGTACATTTTAGTTTTATTACCATATATTTTAGTTAAATGGTAGATCTGGTGCACACAACCTATTTGTATAATTTGAGAACTAGAGCATACAACTGTCGACGTGTTATATCGCGACTATGGTATTTGTAGAGTATGGGGATTGTTGATGCCAGTGTATACGCGAGACTGAAGTAAACAGACGGGAAACAAGGATTTTTATACAGGTTCGGGCCCTTTAACTGACAGGTAATAACCCTACTCTTGTTGGCCAAAACCGGTGTTGCTCTTATATATCAAAATCATACAAGTACAATATTTGGGATAACTTATCTAGTCATCGTCGACTTGGCGACATGGAACACCACACGTAGTCGATGACGGGGTAGTCTTACTCCTCGAATACGAACTCGGCGAGATCACAGATAGCACTAGATCCCTCTTGTCGGCCTCTGTAGCAACAGATTGGGTATGTCTAGGCTTATCCCTGATGTTGGTATCTGGCGACATGTATTGGCCTCTATTTTGACTAGGCGTCTCCTCTCTCCTCCTAGAGGGTCTTGTATTTATACCCACAAACGTCCCCTTGTCCAAGTAGAACTAGGAAGACAAATATGGATATGATCCGAGTAGTCCTTGTAATTCCCAACTTGAACTCTGCTTTTCCTTCCTTATCCGAAACACCTTCCGTATATGAGGCATGATTTCGTATAAGACTTGGTATATGGTGGGCCCCACCGAGCCCAACCCAAGATCATTGGGTATACCTTATCCATAACATTGACAACAACATATTTCTAGAAATTAAGACTTATGGTATAGTACAAATTAAACCATATATTTCAGTTAGACGGTAGATCTGGAGCACACACCCTATTTGTAAATTTTGAGACCTAGGACATATAACATATTTCTAGAATTTAAGACTTATGGCGTAGTACATATTGATGAATGCGATATTAGATCTGGTTAGTATGATATGAACTTAGTTAACCTACCTTTTTTTCATCAGGCACAATGTCAAGTAAGATCATATTTCAGTTAGTTCACGGTCAAGACAATCTTAGATTTGGTCCAAATGGTGTTGATCTGTCGGATTTTAGCATGACATCGAAGGGCATCGATAGGCCTGCTGAGAGAATCTTTCAGTCAATTTATAGTTGGTTGCTGCGAGGATTCAGAGTCGACCCAGAAATCAACACAATGTTCGTATCTGTCGTAGTGAGTCATGCAACGGAAGGTTATTTCTGGAAACTAATGCTGATGAATAGCACTGTTGCCTGGAGACGGTATGTGAAGATGGCTTTTGAACTGTCATGACACCTTGTTATTTTTGTGTCGGTGCATGAAAAGGATAGCAGTGTTGCAATGGAAACATAAGATATTGAGGGTCCAAGCTATGAGGGGGATTCTGTTAGAACATCGATGGAAAAATGAGAGAATTCAAACAGAGGTGGTACAGGCCATGGGCATGGCGGATAAGCGGGAAAGAGTTTGTATAATCGTTGATGAAATGGTGAGGGAAAATTCGGATAATGAGCAAACGGAGGGTAATGTATCGTCTGACGAGGAAGATAATGTAATGCTCGTTGATTGGACAAAAGAGGACTTCTCGGGGCTTGTTATCTCTGAGGGGCATCATGTATGCTAGGAATACAAGGAGAACGAGGTAATTTAGGGTGTTAGGTATGCTTATAAGGAGGATCTAAAGGAGGCGGTGAAGCATTGGGCGGTCTCATTGCAGAGAGAGTTTAGGGTAGTCAAGTCGACCAATTATGTGTACAAAGTGAGGTGCATGAAGGAAGAGTGTCCGTGACGTGTTCATGCATATAAGGATAAATGGAATGATTATTGAAAAGTTAGCATTGTGACCGAGCATCAGTGTCATTTACAAGGGATGAAGAAGTATCATCGCAACATGACTTCAACTTTTATTGCAACTGAGATATATAGCTGTGTTGTCGGTAACAATGAGTTTGAACCAAGATCAATTATTAGTCACATTGAAGACAAATTCAAGTACACCATAAGCTATGCCAAGGCCCAGAGGGCCAAACAGAAGATTTTAGAGATGAGGTATGGTACATTTGAAGCATCCTACGATAATTTGCCTCGTTTGTTAGCCACCATTGCCCAAAGGAATAGTATACTTACTTTGACATTCATATACTCCAATCATCTGATGATCCAACCAAGAGTGTGCTGCAAATAGCTTTTTTCTTATTGGGTGCTTGTATCAACGCTTTTGTGCACTGTTGTCCTGTACTGTGCATAGATGGTACTTTTTTGACCGGTAAATACAGAGGTCAGATATTGACGGCGATCGAAACTGATGGGAATAATCAGGTGTTACCTATGGCTTTTGCATTTGTAGAGAGTGAGAACACTGAAAGCTGATACTAGTTCCTGGAGAGAGTACGCAGTGAAGTTGTGCGTATGAGGCTCGATGTTTGCCTTATATATGATTATCATGCAGGCATGTTGCGGGCTATTGACTACTTGCAGAATGGTTGGGATGAGAAGGGACTTCCAGCTAGGTGGCCCGATCTTCGGAGTAGATGGTGCATGCGTCACATGTGTGCTAATTTCTACATGCAATTCAAGAACAAGCATTTGATGGATCTTTTCAAGAGGCTTTGTGCACAGAATCAAGAGAAGAAATTCAACAAGCTGTGGAGAAAATTGGATGAGTTGACAACGAAGCAAACAGACCAGCAATCTCGTTGGGTACAAGCTGAAGGTGACGAGCCTCTAGTACCTCCAGGTCCACTACATGACGACCCACCCACAATGAGAAGGAGGTCAGCATCATCTATCCAAAATTTCTCGCATTGGATTGAGAATGAACCAAGGGAGAAGTAGGCTCTCTTGTTCGACACTGATGGTTCTCGATATGGCATAATGACAACTAATCTAGCCGAGATTTACAACTGGATAATGCGAGGAGTGCGAGAACTCCCATTGGTTGGTATTGTTGAATTTATCCTTCACGGCACACAGGCATACTTTAGGGATCAATACAAGAAAATTGTTCCGTCAATGGCAGACAATAATATAATTTTTGGGATCGTAGTGACTAAGTATATGGAAGCTAAAATAGCTAAGGCCTAGAGACATAGAGTTGTGTAACACCCTGAAAATTTCGACTTTGAAATACGAAATTAAAAATTCAGAATAATCAAAAATCTTTTTCAAAATACATTCATGTCGGGATTAATTTATTTCGATCTGTCGTTTTTCTTTTATGCGTGGGCTAATAGACGAACGTCTAAGAATAAGTCGGTATTTGATTTCAAATATTATTTATTCAAGGAATTATGATTATGAGATATCCTAATCTTTGCATATGCCAACTATTTTCGAAAAACCCTTCTCTATATATTAAAAACCCTCGGGCATATTTACTTTATGAATAAATATGTAACACCGTTTTGATAAAACCCTATAGGGGATAGATTATTAAAACAAATGCTATTTTACTAAGGAAATATAGCTTGATTATTTTCTATGAACCTTGCAGAGTCTGCCTTCGGAAAACTAATTGCAAAATAATATCTATTGGTAAAGTATTTACTAAAAACCTTAATCTCGAAATATAAATTCCTAATAGGCTACTTCCTAATATAAATTCCTCCTCAGACAAAGTCTAGTCCTCAGGCATAATTTTAGCTTGCTTGTTAATATTTATTGTTTAATTGTGTATGTCTAGGATCGGTGCCAAAAGATCTCGATTAAATTCTTTTCCTAAAAGGTTGTCCTCTGTTCGACATCATTTCCTTTCTTTATCCTATCCGTCTGTTTCTTTTAGTGCTTCGGTGCTAATTAAGTCCCGAAGTTCTTTTCTTCTACCGCAGTATTATCCCTCTCGCAAACTCTTATTCTACGGTTAAATTTTAACCGCTCTATCGAGTCGACCTCGATATTTCCCTCGAATATTTACAATCGATCAACGAATTTACCTATTACGCGTCGATATGACTATTCCCGATTTTATTTCTACCGCAACAGTTGGATTTGAATGCCATACGTCATCCTAGAAAATTCCTTTTTCGATACAGTCAGAGTGCTCGCAATAAAATCCTAAATTTAATTCTCAAGTGACTGAGCGACCGAATTATTTCACCTGGATTCAAACTAAAAATCTGTAACACCCAGAGAAAATTCCTAAATAAAAATACACCGACCAAAAATCATTTTTGATTTATTTTTTATAATGTTGCATCATGCTGACAATTTCTTTATTTGTTTTATGCCAGTGCCAAACTTTTATTGAAAATTTCCAATTTTTCTACTCCTCTGATCTTTTGGTTTTTGTCCCAAGATTTTCACTCTGACCGAAATTAGTTTTGCTACAAAAAGTCCGCTTAAACTCACTCTACCTGGGCCTTATTGCTGCAAGCCTTTTTCCTAGAAAAGTCCATGTTGCTTCCCCAGGCCATTCATTCCTGTTGGGTTGGAAATAAAAAGATAAAGTCTAATGCTCCTCCTCGGTACTGTTTTCGGCGACGACGTCGCCGCGCGCCGCGTCGCTACGACCAGGCCGTTGCGACATCGGCAGCTGCTGCCCTTCTTTCCCATCGCGCCAGCAACCTCACCGTGCGCTTTTGCGCCTTTGCCTGACCTCACCGGCGAAGCAAGCGTGCATGTCGCTAGCTAGCTATACGTGAGTGCAATGCATATGCATGCATGCATGCAACATGCTAGCAGAAGCTTGCATGCAGCTAGCTTAGCACTAGCCAAGCATGCAGCACGCATGCAGGCAACCGCCCAGGCCGCCAATACGTCGTCGTCGTCTACATCTTCCTCCCCTCACCAGCAGCCAAAGCCACTACACCAACCTGGCAAATCCCATTCGAGCTGACACCGTGCGAACTCGAAATAAAGCCGCTCCTCCTCGGGTCGGGTAGGTGGCGACGGCCGCTCAGCAACCACGTTTGACGGCGCCGTGTTTTGACGACCGTCACGGCCGCACTACCACTTCATCACCGCCACGTGCCCCGACTAGGTGGACGACGTTTCCGCCGCCAATACGCAGTCGTCACCGCTCCTACCTACACACACGCGTTTTCTGGGATGGAATGAATGCGGGCAGCAGCAAACGTCCCTTTCCCCAGACTCTATTTAAGCACCGTCGCGGGTGAGCACGCAGCCGGTCCCTCTCCATTCTCTCTTCTCCTCCTCCTCATTTTGCTTCCCCTCAGCCACTCCCTCCCGCGCACACGCTGCCGTCTCTCCGCTTGCTCCACCGCGGCCGGCTCCGGCTAGGCCTCAGTTGAGCAAGAGGACGGATAGGCCGCCGCGCCGTCATCTGAACCCCGAGAATGACTAACTTATTGAATGGCTAACCTCTAACATCTAACATTCGACCTATTGACTCACTAACCCACTGACACTCTAACTTATTGACTCACTGACCTCTAACTCCCTAACCCTTAACCCCTAACTTGCACTAACTCGCTAAAATTTACTCCTTAACGCTGTGTGTTCGTTTGTTACCACCGATCGAACACGTGGTGTGCGAGGACGATCCACGGGTCGACTGTCCCCAGGCTGTACATCGACGACCGTAGTTTCGTGCGAGGACCGTCGCTCGGTTTGCGCTACCTGGCTGCCGCAAGGTGAGCTCCTCTCCTGCTCTCCCTCTTGCTTTTGTTTCCTTACTGCATTTCTCGTCTACCGTTGTTGCCACGGCACGGCGACGTCGTGAGGCGCAACACCATACCCATTTCTTGCACGGCCGCCCTCCGCAGCGATCGCCGCTTCGCCGCCGGCCATGCATGCGCCATGCAGCTAGCTGGCTGTACGTGTGCATGCATGCAAGCAGTTGGCTGTATGTGTGCATGCATGCATGCAAGCAGCTCACATGCATACAGGTAGCTAGCCGTGTGTATGCGTATGCATGCATGCATGCAAGCAGCTCACATGCATGCAGCTAGCTAGCCGTGTGTATGCATATGCATGCATGCTTGTAGCTCGCCCAAGCCCTCCGCCTCAACATGCGCACATCCTAGGGAAACTACAAGCACTTGAGGATTCCATTTTCGCAGCCAAGCGCTAGCCCGAGCACACACTGGCACATGGCAGGAGAGAGAGAACGAGAGAAGGAAGCACAAGGAAGAAGAAGGAGGAAAGAGAGGCTGACTCACAGGTCCCACACCCATTTAAAAACAGAACCTGAACATGAGGAGTTAAGGGCGGTCCCACCCGTCAAACCTTTTTCCTTTTTTTTGATTTAAAACTTTTCCAATCTTTTGAATTCCGTATCTCCCTCGTTTTAAGTCGGATTTGAACGAAACTTTCGTCAAAATCTTTCTAAAATCAAGATCTACGCAATGACACTGGTTTGGTTATTTTTTGATTTTTCTGAAATTTTTGGCTCTTTTTGTGTTAACGAGTAGTTGGTGACTTTATTATTCAACCGGACAGGGTACATCTGCGAGGAGGAAACTGAGCTAATTGAGAACGAATCCTCAATTGAGCAAGGCAAGTCACTACGCCCCCTTCCTCGAACATGTTGATCCTATTTTTATAAATGTATTGATTACAAATAAAATTACATACTAATTATAAAATGCGTACCTACATTTGCTTAAGCCTTACCTTTGATATTGTTTATCCTTATGTATTTACACACCTTTGTTACCTGAGTATATTACTTTACGCGTGATTATTTATTTACTGCTTAGCCCTGCTTACATAGATGTTATACACTCCATATGTGTGATATGTGGATGTGGTTATACCGATCACTCGATGAGAGTGATTGTTAGAGATCGGATGGAGACATAGGCGCCACCCACAGCATGAAAACCTTTGTGAAAACCCAAAAACTTAATGAAACAAAAGTGATTTCGATTGGGGCGGCACGGATAGAATATGGGTGGTTCTGGGAACGGTAAGCCGCCGACCCTGGTCAGTTAAGGACCGAGTCAAGAAGCTAAGCAGGAAACGAACCGAGTACGACCACACTTCTTGAGTGGGGTTAGACCCGGTGGACTAGGTTATTCTCGTGGGGTGGCACCCCAGACATGGTAGGTTCTGGATATCGGTATTGAAATGTGAAAGTGTGTGGTTTAATGACGTCAAAGCTTTATATAGTATAATGTAACCTTCAATCTCGGGAGCGCCAGGACTCCTCTCACAACCGGCTCGAGGTAGGAATGTGGCGCCGGGGGTGCAATGGGGATTCATAGTCCTTGGAGCGGGTGCTGCCATGCGAGGGTAGCTGAAAAACCGGGCCGTGACAAGTCTTATGTGTTGGGTGCGTCACGGAGTGTGGGATTAAATGCGTACATCCACTGCAGTATGAGTAAATTAAACTATTCGAATAGCCGTGCTCACGGTTAATGAGCGCCAGGACTTGTATTACTCTTGACTAGACTCACATGTTTTTAAATTGTTTAGAAGAGGTTGGGATAAATAAAACATGTGTAACCTTGCCCCATGTGCAGGAAGGTTGAATTGCGATTAAGGAACTCCTAATTAATGACAACCTTTACATAGCGACATTTTTTATGGTTAAAACTGCTAGGTCATAGGCTTGTGAAATAACTCGCGAAAACTGGCTTTACGCAAATAAACCGAAACCTGCATTGAATCCCTATACACATTTGTTGCATTTCTATAGTGGTGGCTTGCTGAGTACGGTTGGTACTCACTCTTGCTTATTTAAATCTTTTAGAAAAGGTGTTGGTGTCGATCTATACATGTGCTATGCTGGCAAGGAGTTACCGAGGACGGCGGAATAGGGACCTAGGTTCACCAGTCGATGCGTGTGGGATAAAATGGACCGCCGCTGCTTCGCTTCCGCTACCTCATTTATTTGTGTTGGTATTTTGTGTTGTTGTCGACCATGCTTGGTCTATTCAGATCCCATTTGGGCTACCCTTGTATTATTAATATATTGTAGGACCTGTATGACGATGTCGGCTATGTGTGTACCATCTACTAATCCAGCGAATGGTACTGTAATACACATGGGGTTTCCGGTATACAAAACCGGGGGCTCACAAGTTGTTCCTCAAGGCACCAAAGTTCGTCAGTATGAAGTAATGTGTGTTGATAGGACCAGGCATGGTATCTACTGCAAGCAAGCTGTGCAGGAATGTGTCCTAAAGGCAGATGACGGATGCAATTGCAGCTGTATAAAGCCTAAGTTTCGGCACCTGCCTTGCTCTCACGTACTTGCTGTAGTCGTTGATTGTGGCATACTCTCTGATGTGTATGCATCACATTATTTTAAGAAAGAAGCAATCTTTCATACATGGAGTGAGGAGATACATGGGTTTGGGATCTCAGGATCTTACACAACTCTGAGGCCCCAAGTTTTTTACATTTCAGATCCATGCAAATTAAGGGTTAAAAAGGGCTGGTGTCAGACAAGATGCATCAGAAATGACATGGACGAGTCCGAAGCAGGTGGTAGGACTCTACACTGTAACTAGTGTGATTAGCACGGTCATACTTACAAGAAATGCCTGAAGAATGCTGTCGGTCCTAGCGCCTGGATGTTGGTCCATCTGGAGAGGCAACGGATGAAAGGCAACCACATGGGGAAGGAAGAACAACAAGGTGAACACGTCCCAGGCGTCCTCGTGCGGCTAGCGATGCGATGGTGTAATATTGTTTGTGAACCATGAACTAGTTCGGTATTGTATTGCGAACAAGTCGGTATTGTATCCTAATGTTGTCGTAGTAAGTAGTCATAGCCTTTAATTTCAATGAATGTCGTTGTAATCGTATTGTTTGTGAACCATGAACTAGTCCGATATTGTATTGCGAACAAGTCGGCATTGTATCCTAATGTTGTCGTAGTAAGTAGTCATAGCATGTAATTGAAGTAATATTTTTTGTTCCTTTCATGCACGTATTGAAGTGATATTTATTGTTGTTCTAATCATTATTTTGCATGCAGGTATGGCGGACGACACACTTGAGCTTTTCGACCGTGGCATCGATAGGAACCATCGGTCGTACCTTTCAGTTGTCCAAGGTGCGTAGCTCGGCACCTTCCGTCTACGCACTTCACGACAATTGCTGCGTGTCGACCCACGACACGTTCCGTTTTACGCCTTTTTCCACTTTTTGTACAAACGTTTGACTTGACTCTAATTGTCATTACTAATGTTTTGACCTTACTTTCTGTAGGTTGCAAGAGGCAGGCCTCCTTTGTAGGCTGGTTGAGGTAGGGGCAGACGAGAAAGACCTGATGAAGCAGTGGGATGCAGACCAGTCCCTTCTTGCCACTCTGGTAGACCGCTGGAGGCCTGAGATGCACACGTACCATCTTCCATGCGGGGTGATGGCACCGACACTACAGGACATGTCGTACCTTCTCAGGCTACCTCTTGTAGGAGAGGCAGTTAGTCCCGTAGATGGTGATGGTGGATGGAACGAGCATATCACGGAGCGCTTCTCGCACACGATGCACTTTCTAGGTCTCCCGGCTGTCACACCCCGAAGTTTGCTCTCCAGGTTAAAATTCATGAAATAAATCGCGTAAAATAAATTTTCCTTTTTAACCTAGAGCAAAATTCTAATTTAAAAATATATTTAATCAAGTGGAAATGGCATGGTTGGATTTTTCTTGTGTTCCACATGTTAAAATACATTAACAGGATTTTTAGTGAAATTTTCAGAGCCCTAGAAATAATTTTAATCAATTAAAAACCTCCACCGCAATAAATAAATCCCTGGGAAATCCTTTTTCCTTTTTCTTCCTTTTTCGGGCCGTCGGCCCATCTTCCTCGCTCTCCCGGGCCGGCCCAAGGCCGCCCGCACCGCCCCGCCGCCCCTTCCTCTCCCTCTCGGGCCGGCCCGAGCCGCCACGAAGTCCACGCCGCCTCCCTCTCCCTCCTAGGCCACCGACATGTGGGGCTGACGCCCGGGCCGTCTTCCCCGCTGTAAAAATGTGTTGACGACAAATCCGTACCGCCGATGAGGATTCGGCGCGCGGACACACGAAGGTCTGGGAGATCTGCTTAGCTCCAGTGTAGGTCCTAAAATTGATGAAGCGCAGATGTGCCAGTCAGTTTGATCCTGTCACTGACAAGATATGCAAAACAACAGAACAGAAGGTCTATCGGCCGATAGGCCGATAGGGCAAAAACGTATCGGCCGATAGGCCGATAGCCAAAACAACCGATCAGCCGATGGGCCGATGGCACAATCCCAGCCGATGTACTGAACAAACATCTATATAGAGATGATCAGCTGACGATAACATGATGATGTAGCAATGTGATATAGCATAATCCAAATATAAAATAAACATTGATCTGAAGATTAAAGCATACATCGGCCGGAGGTCCGATGGCATAAACTCTCAATAAGCAGATAAACAATAAATACTCTGTTGTCATCGGCCTGATCCAATCTATACGTAAAACTCTTAGGCCGATGCAACGTCCAGATAACTCACCGGCTGAAACCCTTATTGGCAGCCAACAAGCAGGTTAGAGATTACGGTTCTAATCACGACTTAGTAGGTTAAACCGAACTGATGCAGCACTAAATATGAAAAGAAACGCAAGAACTAGACAATCAAGCCCTTGACTGATTTTCAGGGTGGTGGATACCTTAGCCAATCTAATCTAGCAAGGCGATTTAGTCGATACCGGCATAAACCCTAAAGCGAATCTCAGCCGATAAGACTAAACCAAGAAGCCGAACCAGATTGACTAAGATATATGATAATAGGTGCTTACGTTGTTGAGATCAGAACGTCGAAGCCCTAGCCCCGACAACGCAGGCAGCCATAACGAGACTTACCCCTCGCGAGAAGGGCATGAACTCGCCGAAGAAGACGAAAATAAAAAGATTGGCGATGCGCTGAAGTTGTATTGATCGTGTGATATCAATTACATGAACTACGGGCTTATATATTTATACCCATAGGCTAACAAAAATCCTAACAAAATACGACTCAAACTTTCCTAAAGATAAAAGGAAACAGATAAAGTCCTTATTGGACACTAAACACACTTTCCTAAAGATAAGAAGGAAACTAACAAACTTATCCTAATTAACAGATACAAGCCGCATCCTCCTCAAATTCGATCTTCTCTGGATAAGATCTTCCCGAATCTAACAAGAATCCGACTGCTGTTGGTGGTTAGTTTAAAATAACCCCCATCGACCGATGTAGAACTCTAGGCCGATACTAGCATCGAGCCGATATAGATCCTGGGCCGATGAGGACTTCGGGGCTTACCAAATTCTGGTGTTAACACCCGCGGTTGGCCGCTGCCGCCCACGCCGCCCACATCCCCCGCACCCACGCACCTCCGCAACCTCTGCCACCCACCTACTCGCGTTGCCCACGCCGCCTGCTACCGCTCCTCCCACTCCGCGCCATCGCCCCTGCGCCGTAGAGGCCAGGATTCACAACCGAATTCCGCCCTCTCTCTCCTCTCTCGCGCCGAATTCCGGCGAGAAATCCGGAGCCGACGGCCGAACCCTAGCCCCGGCCCCCCTATAAATCAGCCTCCTCGCGCTCCCCTCTCTCTTTTTTCCCTAACGTCGCCGCCTCCCGTGCACCCTAGCGCTACCGCCGCCGTCGTCTCCTTCATCTTCGGTGAGCGCCGCCTCCGCCCTCTCTCTCTCCTCTCGACGCCGCTAGTGCGCCGCCTCGTTCTGCTGCCGCCCACTCGGCCGCCGCTCAGCCGCCGCTCGCGCACGCTCGCCTGCCGCATCCGGCCGCCGCCGTGCCGCCCGCGCCGGCCGTCGTGCGCGTCGCCGCGCCATGGCCGCGCCGTGGTCGCAGTTGGCGCCGCGTGGCCGCTGCGTCGACGCCACACGCGCGTCGCGTGGCTGCTGCGTCGCCCCGCCGCCCCACCGTGTGGCTGCCGTGTGGCCGCCGTGTCGGCGCCACGTGGTGCGCTGTCGGGCAACCCGGGACTTATACTTTTCAATGTCAATTGTGATTCTCACATAGTCTCGGTGAATGGGATCCATACACGCATAATAGCCATTCAATCCGCTATGTGAACAGGAAATCACAAGTAACATCAAACAATATAAATTCCGAGGCACCGAATGTTGAGCATAGAAGATATTGCTGGGACTCACGCGTGCCAGTCAACTTCAGCCTGGAGTGTGCCTGTCAAACCACTTGAAGGTGGCGACCAGATGTGTTACACACCCAGGAGACTTGACTAAAATGCATGAGCTCTACAACATCTTCCATGATCAAGATTCATACTCATGTATTAGCAAGCCGAAATCATGTCAAACTTACTAGCACATTTTCATCTAGCAGTTGATATCGTAATAAGGGTAATTCAGAGTCTTAGCTATTACATAACCGGTGTCATAACTATACATATGGCCGACCGGCCCAATATTTATTGGTTCAGCGGAAGCATCACTACCCAAAACCTTTCTGCGACCGACTAGAGTAAACCCTAATTAGAACCATCCTGAAACTCAAGAGCATCCCCATCAAAGCAATCATCGTCATTAAAGGATTCTCTTGCGTCTGATTCTAAAATAAAACATTCGAAACAGAAAACAACGATAATAGCAAGAGTCAGTACATTACGAATAATGTACTGGCATCGCCAATCCTAACGTACATGCATGGCGTAATCAAAGGAAAGGCTTAAGTAGGTTTATTTTCAGCATAAAGCAAGTTTTATTTCCATAATTCATTTTCTAAGTAATGAGTAACAAAAGAACCTTTGGTAAAACTAGTTTTATCATCATGACATCATATTTGCAAAGTATAACTCATATTATATAATACTTGACACTATCCATAGCATCAAGTACACAAGTCATTTCCAAACATTTCTCGCAATATTCCACAAATAAGAATTTGGAAGGTAACAGGAATACAGAATGGAAAACAATCGTCTATACTCAACACATATCCTTATGTCGCTCATAACCGTGAGCACGGCTAATCGATTAGATTAAAACTCTGCAGAGCCCGTACACTGTACCCACATGATGTAAAATAGTAATCATGTAAAAACATGCCACGCGATACCGAAGTACCTGTTTTACTACTCACAACATAGCCTTTACATTATTCATGATTTAGCCTTGCACCAGCACGATAGGTGTGATTCCGTCCTAGGCATATGACCTAGAACCGTTAGGAGGCGGGCCCTCGCCTGAGCCTAACACCATGATAGTGAAAACATCCTTTCCTATCATGAGGCACCATATCGTTGTATTGGACAGACTTAGACGCCTAAACTACCATACAGGTAATTAGGTAGTTCCTATGAATCATCGCTAAGATTAATTCATACTACACCGGCCTACCAGAATGCAAGACCAAACCATGAACAACTTAGTGAGCTATGGCTATCCCATAATAGCGCATGTGGTCGTACTACAAACACAAGAGACTGACATTGAGTGAAGTCCTTAACTATCTCAGGCATACACTCCTCCTATCGATACACAACTAAATTCCATATGTGTACCAATTGCTGCCCAAGACTGAAATATTCATTTTCTCATTTTAGTTCACAAATAAGTATCCATTTTCTTTCCAATGAGAGGTTATTTAAAAACAAATAGTTCCAGAAATAATAAGATGCCCATAATGATAGTAATAGTTTAAATCTAAGCATCGCTAAGCGGTCACAGTGATAATTGACATAGATCAAGTTGTCGAAAAATAATAGTATTTAGCGTATCCTAAGGTGCCAAATAATAAATGGAGTTTTTCAGATGGATACATGCATGTTTAGGTATAACTATACTCATTTAAATTACCCATCTTTTTTAGTTGTAAACTAACAATGCATTTTTGCAAACAAAGATTTAAACCTTCAAAAATAGGATCAATATGATCAAAGGAAGAGAGGAAGGTTGGCTTGCCTTGCTCTTGTTCCACCCCTGGTCCAGCTACGTAATGCACCTCTTCGACGAGGATTTGATTGTCGTCTAAACATACATGAAAAATCCAAATTAAACTTATGTAAAATAAAATTCAACATGCCCTAAATTAAATGCTATGCTTGAGGTGATGTGATGTTGGGTTGACTGAATTTTTAGTGCAATATTTTCCATTTAATCAAATTCCATTCAAAAGTTATAAATTTTTAAAGTTGGAAAATAATTAATTATGGCCTATGTACAAACTTTAAATATTAAGACATAAATCTCTAAAGTTCTGCTGGGTTTAGCATTTCCAAAAGATAGAGCATAAAATATGAATCTAACAAAATTTAGTTTGAAATTTTTGAAGTTATTATGAATTTACTATGAATTTCCAAAGTTAAAGCTATTTTTCAGTTTAACAGAAAATACCTTAATCATTTTCTCTATACTTTACAAATTTTAAAAGACCTCGGGTCCACCAGTCAGTCTCTGCACATTTGCCTTGAGGTCCCTAGGGTTTCGGCAAATCGAACCCGCAGTCCTAAAGCATGTGGCATTGGCTTTTATTTAAAGTAGTGCTCGGGTTTTGGTCTATTTACATTCGGGCCCTGTCCCCACATGTAAGTAGCTGACCTATTTGCGCAAATCCCCCTAGAGTTTCGGTTGGCTCACAGTTAAACCTAGCGGAGCAGCAGCGGCAGAGCAGTGGCGAAGCGGCGAACTTTGCGGCGATCCCGGCGGCGATGCGTTAGGTTTCGGCCGATGCGGCCATGGAGAAGTTTGTAGAGGGTCCAGGGACGAAGCTAACGAGGTATCCCACACGAGCTGCGACGGGCTGTGGTGTTAGCAGTGATCGGAGAAGCGGCGGCAAGCTTCGGCTTGCATGCACTTAACTAGCTGGCGACCCATTCCGCGCGCGCGCATGCATGCATGTGAGGCTATGGACGTCCAGGATGCTCACCAAAACGTCGACGGTACTCGGCTAGCTTCCAAGTGTTCGCTTCGGTCCCGAAGGCAGCGCGGCTCGGCGGTCGTCGTCGGCAAAGAGCTCCCAGTCCAGGCAAGCTAAGAGGAGTACATGCATCGGTCAGAGACAACATAGAGTTGCTCTGTGCGAAAGGAATCGTCTTGAGACTTACCGGAGAGAGAGATAGAGCTAGAGGACGCCAACGGCCGGAGATGGAGAAGATGGAAGGGATCTCCCAATTGAGAGCTTCTCGACTCGATTCCTTTGGGCTTCGGGATCGTCTTGAGGTGAGGAATACGCTGGCAAAGTGGCTTGGACAGATTTGAAGCCTTGGAGCCTAGTGGCGATGACGACCCCCACGGCGACTCTCGGAGTTCACCGATGGCCCGAGTGGACGCGGTGCGCGTTCCCGGGGATTTGCTACACCAAATCGACAGGGCTTTGAGGGGTTAGCAACGACATCGATCAGAGACATTGGAACACGGTTTAACTCGGACCAGGACATACCCGATGAAGCGGAACGGCGGGGTTGATCTCACCGGCGCCGGAGAGAACTCCTTTGCTACTTGCGATTGTGAATCAGTTGTCCTCGTTTTCTCCGCGAAAATGGAACCACATTGGGGAGAAGAGGATGTGTGTCGGCCGGTTGGTATTTATATGGCGGTCGGCTGTGAGGTGGCGGTGGAGCGGTGATCGGCGCCGTTGACGCGTGTTGGGCGCCTGGCAGCCGGTGGAGCGGCGCTAGCACGACGTGTGCGTCTCTGTGCAGCTGACAATTGGGTCCCACAGCGGTCTGGCCCCACCAGGCAGTGGGATGCAGTGTGTAGAGAAGAAGAAGGAGCTGGAAATGGCTGTCTAAGCTGATGGTTGAATTCCAACTTTGCCCTTGATTCAAACTATTTTCCAGGGACAATTTGGTAAAATTCCAAATGGCAAAATGGTAATACACTATTTCATCTGCAACTTGGTTAAATTTCCCACACTAAAATGTTCTTGATCTAATTTTCATGAAGTTCCAAAGTAGGTTCTAGAGGTTCTGAAATTTTAGATTTTAAGTTTAATTCAAACTCTCTATTTGAATAGTTTGAAAAGGAAAATTTAAAATCTAGCAAAACTTACAGTTTACTCCATACCCATGGGTCAAACCCATTGAGTTATTCCATTATTTCTAATGTTTTGGATTTTTATCTGGGTATTTAATTATCGGGTTCATTTATTCAAATGGCTACAATGCATATGCTTTAAAATAAACGGCTGGAAAAAGAAAATTTTAATCACAAACTCAGAAAAGGAGATTTTTATTTTCGACCACCATTCAATATTACATAGCCTTCTAAAAGGTCGTTGTGGTATGTTACATGCGCTGCCCACCGCCGGCCAGTAGACTCGGACCACCGTGGACAGGGACCCCGTGCCACCGACAGGTGGGGCCCACCTGTTGGCGCCGCCGCCCTCCCGCTGACGTCAGCCCTGGCATCAGTGACGTCAGCCCTAGGGTTTATTGTGCAATAATTGAATAAGGACTTTTTTGTTTATAGTAAAAACACAGTTAATCTTCTAAAATTCATAACTAATTCATCCGGACTCCGTTTGAGTCCATTTAAGTTGCAGAAAATTTATAAAAATGTCTAGAATCCATTAAAAATGGTTTTGTTCTCTGTTTCAGTAGACTTATAGCCTGTTTGCTTGTGTACTTTGTTTTTCGTTTAGATTCCTGTAATTCCGACTCTCCGGTTTACTTCGAGGTTGTTGCCGAGGTCGATCCAGCGCAGGAGCAAGGCAAGTCATGCTTATTCACTTGAACATATTGTACCTAAATTGCAAATGTCTTATTTTCCTCTAAATATTGCATTATTTTATAATGTCATTTATGGGCTTATTTACCTATTGTACTTAGCCTTATGGTTCCATTATCTGATTCCGTTGATAGCTTGGGAGGTAATTTGAGTAGTAGCTAGGTTAGGACATGCTTAGCCCTACTTAGAAACATTAGCACATCATTGGGATAATTAATGCTTCACTATTATTTAATGATGGTTATTTAATGTTGGCTCACGATGGTGAATCGTGAATATTTAAATAATTAGTCCAACTAAAACCTGGATAATGGTGGGTTGTGAGCACATGGTTTTGATGGTCGTGCTCATGACAATTAAGGACCGGTTCGCGGGAAACCCTGGAAGACTTATCGTACTTTCCACAAGCCAGCATGGGTAATGGCTGAACTTGTAGTATGGCTTTTTCCTAGCTGATGCATCCAGGCAAGGGTGGGCGTGATGGAGTTGGGTCGGCGGGGGTTTTCCCGTTGATCAGCTGTCGGATTCACCTAGGCACGAGAGGGGGCTGCCTGCCTTGGTTTAAAGGTGGGGGCGAAACCTGTGGTGTGGTGTGCTTGGTTAGGAAGGGTTGTGCGAAGGGTCCTGTCACAGTTCCTTTCCGGTGTACCGCGGTGGTATGTCGGCGCACGGTAATGTGTTGTGGGGCTGTGTCTTGTGGGTACAGTTGTACACCTCTGATTAGAGTAGAACTATTCGAATAGCCGTGCCTGCGGTTATGGGAGATCAACCAGATTCACCGTGATTAGTTACACTTCTAATAACTTGACTTATTGGAACTGGTGTAGTTCAAGTGGTGGTTTGGGCTTGTCGCAACGGGGTGTAGCGTTGGGCAGTGATGGTTCAATTTTGATTAATTAACTCAACTGTTTTATCGCATTTAACTATTGTCTTTAAATGCGTATTTCATGCAAATAACCCCTTCAACCTTCTTTGTTATTACTTGCATCATTACTCCCTTTCCGGTATGACTTGTTGAGTACGGTGGGTAGTACTCAGTCTTGCTTCATTTTCCCCCACATCAGAGTTGGAGTACGTGTCAGATGGAGGCTACTCAGAGGAGTAGGCTTGTGCTTGCCATCAAGTATGCCCGTGGAATGGAGTCGCCACGCTACGAGCGTCTAGTTAACTAGAATAGCTTGTTTCCTTTTCCGCTGCATTTTTGTAAGAGATTTCTATGGTGTTTGTAAGACGTGGGTCTGTATGTCAACTTTGTCGATTGTGTACCCTGGCCGGTCCTGATAGGGATTTCAATACACATTCTGCTTGGAATTTGGGTTAGTGAATTTCTGGGCGTGACACCGACGCCCACTGGCCTACACTTGTACACTACCGTCAGGCCTAGCAAGGCGTGGTTGTTTTCAGTTCACTACATGTTAACTGCATGAAGGGATTTATGTTACTATGTAGCAATCTATTCTTGTGTACTAACATTTGGTTACTAATTGTAGGCTAACAGCTCCACCCGAACGTCGATGACTACTCGGTCTGAAGGGCCCTAGAGGCGTACCTGCTCTGGTTGTTCAGTTGGGTGATGTTCACCAGCAACCAACACTGTAGGCCACAGTATGGACAAGGGGTTGATCCACAACGCATGGGCCATCGCGGATGCCGAGCCAGGCAGCGTGCCATAGAGGAGCTAGGGATCTACAGTGACAGTGGCCACTTACCGTGGTCTGTTTGACGCCTGCACGAAGACCGATGTGAGATCGATCATCGTTGGTTGCCCTCTGCTCCTTTAGCTTTGGGCAACTGAGAGGTTTGCGATTGTATCGTTTCGATTTATAAAGTTCCTTTGTCGCCTCGCTCGTTGTCTTCCTTATAATTTAAGTACATGCTTATATTTTCGTAAATATTTTTGTAAATTCTAGCTTCAACTATGTACATGGTTCAACCTACACGGAATTGTATGCTCCTTCCCTAACTTAAATGTTTGAGGTAAAAAACGTCCTTCTCGAGCTCTAACCCCAGTGAAAAATAACTCATTGAATTTGAAATTTTTCTTTCTATTGTGGTCTTTTTCAATACGATAATTTTACTTTCTTTTTGAGCGAACAGTCAAATATTCCCTTATTCCTTCTTTCTACTTCATATGGAATAATAGTAAAAAATTGTCCTCCCAAAGGGCGGCAATGGGGCCGCCTGCAAAAATACCACCCCCGCCGCCCTTTCGTAGGCGGCCCCTCGGCCTACAGCAAAAAATCGCCCTCTAGGAGGACGGCAAGGGAGCTGCCTGCAAAAAAAGCTAGGCCGTCCTCCCAGCCATTTTGCATGCGGCCCCCCGCTTGTGAAAAACGCCCTCTGAAAGGGCGGCAAGGGGGCCGCCTGCAAAAAAACCCCTCCCTCGGCGGGCCGTCGTTGGGCGGGGGCCAACGGCTGTCTGTGACACCAGGAAAATCGCCCTTTGTAAGGACGTCTCGAGGGTGTTGGGCGATTAGTTTTGTAAAATTTTCAAACAAAAAATCATTTTTGTAAATATTTTAATAAATAAAATGAAAAAGAAAAAAATTCTGTCTCCAATTTAGCCTAGTAAAAGGCCCATTCACGGATCCATCTCCCGGCCTCTCCCTCTTCCTCGCCCTCGTCGCCGCCGCCATCAACCGCCGCACGTGCCCGCTCCGCCACCTCCTCTCCCTTGCGCCTCCTATTTGATCGATGGCTGCTCACGCTCCCAAGGAGGTGGTTGAAGGCCGCCGTGGCTGCTGCTGCAATCACAGTCACCATGGGAGGGAAGAATGTCGACGCAGCGGCAGTGTCGACCTCCGCCGCAGGTGGGACGTATTGGTGTCGCCGTGGGGTAAGTAAAAGCATTGTTGATTGCACCGTTCCTTTTATTTATCGATCAATGATAACAACCCGTGATATGTGTGCCATGTTTTTATGTCACACCGCCGTTAAACCCACGTGCAGGTGAGACGGGGTACCCAAAGTTCGTGTTCGAGTTCGACCGTCTTCAGCCCAACGACATCGTCTGGGAGCCATATACTCAGCAGGCCGTCGCATAGAGAGCACCGCTAGGACTTTCATCCTTGTGCACACCTGACGCAGTCTACTGGCTCACGACGTTACCGTTGGTGTTCGACATCTTCGTCGAGCCTCATTGCCCGCACCATGTGATGAGGCAGTTCGACTTGAGGCAGGCTTTTCTCGGCGTCATGGAACCTACCGTCCTCCCTGGAGACCACTTGTGAGTACTAAGTGTTTAAATTACAAATATGATGTTAATTCATTCATCGAGCTATTTAAGTATGCATAACCAAACAGGATGACTCATCGGGGACAGCAAGACGGCACACTGTGGGCACCGCGCGTACAACAGTATGTGGACGACTGGTTGTTAGCTCCAGAGGAGGAGATCAACAAGCTCTAGCCACACACAGAGGACAACTACCGTGACTACCTTCGCTGGTACTTACCTCGCACTCGTGCCCATGTGACCTTCACTCCAGCCATGCCACAGCCGCACCTTGCCGCTGTCACTGACGTGTACCCCACGCACTGTGACCGAGACTACTTTCTCGAGGTAAGTCAAACTCCTGCTCAATTCTTTCATTTTTTTGTTCGATTGGTACTAACATGCTTACTAATGTCTCTAATAGGCCAACGCCGCACGAGCTGTCAATGCCGATATTAACTCGGTGGTAGTCAGGTTGGACACTGGCTTGCACTTGAGTGATGCTGAGCAGAGGCTGACGTTCGATCGGATGCAATCCAAGATACACGCTGTCATGCGCGTCTTGTCCTGTCGCAGCGCCGTGGACGTGGTACCTTCACCTGTTCCAGCACCACCACCGCCACGAGCCCCTACGACCGGAGTTGTGCCACCTAGACCGGCGGCTTCTCATGGTAATGCTCCTCCCAGAGGTAAGTTCCATAATGTCTGATTTGGTCTCGGTAACATTACCACGTTATAATAAAATACATGCCTCACAGGTCCCCCCTACCTTCAGCCGCCTTTGCCGAAGCGAGCACTTTCACACACCGAGCGTCAATCCCTCGTCCACACACGCAGCCGGGAGTCCCTCTAGGTGAATATCATCACTGGTTTCTTTCATTAATTGTAATCGTTGTTATAAGTACTATTTACCTCGATGAACCTTATGTTCTTTCTCCAACAGGATTTCAAGCGGGGATCTTTGGTGCAGGAGCCTCTTCCTCACAGGGCACACACAGGCGGTGCTGGTCCTAGTGATTATTTCTACGACGACGACTTGGAGGACGAGCCAGACCAGGAGATACTTGGCTCCTCATAGCTTGCAAGAGCTCCACTAGCTTAGACCCAGGAGCAACCAACGACCACACCGGTACCGGAGGGATGGGCAGGCTGTGCCGTACCACCAGACCATCTGACATACTCCTAGGGACACGTTAGGGCACAGGGTAGGAGGGACAGGGGTAAGAGGCCTCGGCGGTAGTGGTCCACCTCTTCGAGTCTTGTGCGCACTGCTTTTTGGTTTATATTTCTGTGCACCAGTACTACTTTTGCAGTGATTTGTACAGTAACCATGTCTTTACTCAACGCTATTTTGTTCATGTTGTCAGTACATTGCGGAAACCTTACAACTATTTAACCATACGACAACAAACTTTCGGCGCGTGATGATTGGATCCATTAGGTCACACAGTAAACCACTGTAGATGGACACATCATCCGTACGCTGCAGAAACCTTACAACTAAGTATGCACATGACAACAAACTTTCAGCACGTGAGGATCAGGTACATTAGGTTGCACAGTAAACCACAGTACACAGACACAGTGCTAGCTCGAGTTGTCACGATCAACTTTCAGTGCTGCATTGTCAGGTAAAGTAAAGCCTACTCACGTGTGCCCATGCTATGACATGGCATTCTGACAATCGGCTCTCGCTGCGGCTAGTTCTAGCACTGGTTGCTTTACTATATATACATGTACAGACAAGCCGAATACATGCTCTCCATATTTTCTTTCACATTCTCATAAATCTGGAGAGAATGGAAGGTCCATTTCTTGAGCATCTTAACTAGCAAAATGATCCTTTCGCTGGTCTGTTTCCATTGTGGTGTGACCGCCCATTGTGCACTTGCGGAGATCGATGCATACACCAGACATCCCTCACAGTAGAAATTCGGGGCAGGAGATTCTTCCAATGCCCAAACATTGATCAGGTACGATTCATTTGTTCCAAGCTTTATTAACTACACTCAATACATAACACGCTAACTGATTTCTACACAATCATAACATCTTTCACAGACATACCGTACATACCGTACGGTATGCAACTTCATTGAGTGAGTAGATACGGAGAACCCACATAATGACAGAACACGCTGATATTCACATAGTGAAACAAGATCGGACTACCTTAGGCAGAAAGATGAGCACGAATGATGAATTACTGCAGAAGCCTTAGAATGGCAGGTAAATCCCCTGGGACTCCCCACATGGTGGGAGCGTCCAGAGTGTTGTGGTGACCATTGTCAGGTGATAAGGTCCGTAAGACAATAAACTTTAGGACAAAGATGCTTCGTGTGTCCTAACATTGTCTACGATGATTTCGTTGTAAGTATCATTCTTTTTTCACTACTACCGATCACTACTTTCATGCAATTACCTATGCCATCTCTTCTAATAAAATTGTACAAACAGGAGGATTTTTTCTCTAAGGAAATGTCAATTCATAAAGTGGATAGATACGATGAGAGTTACTTCCACCGGTCAAAGGATAACGCATCTCAGGTTATGTCAATTCATAACCTGAGATGACCACACAATTCATTCAGGCATGGATGGAGTACGAATATCGAGTACAATTTGCTAGCTTAGACTGGAGAAAAAATCCATTAGGTTTACCTGAATGGTCCGAAAGTCCAAAGTGTGGTTGTAGAGATCGTTGCCAGGTAGCTATCTCCTTTGCAGAAGAAACATTTGAAAGGAGATATTTTGTCTGCCCCAACGTAGACAACAACTTCGTTATACGTCGAAGCCTTACATTTCTATAATTTCGCTAAGATTTTCATAATATTACTACCCTAACTAACTAAATGCATTTATTTCTCTGGCCAATCCAAGGAGGTACGAATTCACTTTGTGGATCGACAATGTTAATCCAACATATCATGGTGAAAAAATAACTGAGTCTAAAATACAAGTAGAGTACTAGCGATTGAAGGAGCACGAACATGCAATACGTGTTGAACAACGTAGAAGGGATCGGTAGATAAGCTCAGGCTCGATTCGTCGGGACGGACAAATTTATATCGTGTATCCATGGGATTTCTTAACTATCTTTTCATGATAACGCAAATTCTACTAGTGTGCAGGCATATGCGTCACGAATTAAAAAATAATGGCATTGTATCGTTTCGATTTATAAATTTCCTTTGTCGCCTCGCTGCGTTGTCTTCCTTATAATTTAAGTACATGCTTATATTTTCGTAAATGTTTTTGTAAATTCTATCTTCAACTATGTACATGATTCAACCTACGCAGAATTGTACGCTCCTTCCCTAACTTAAATTTTCGAGGTAAAAAACGCCCTCCTCGGACTCTAACCCGAGTGAAAAATAAATCATTGAATTTGAAAAACGCCCTCCTCGGACTCTAACCCGAGTGAAAAATAAATCATTGAATTTGAAAAAGTTCTTTCTATTTTGGGATGATTTTACTTTTTTTTGAGCGAACAGTCGAATATTCCTTATTGATTCTACTTCATATGGAATAATAGTAAAAAATCATCCTCCCAGAGAGCGGCAATGGGGCCGCCTGTAAAAATACCACCCGCCGTCGCCGCCCTTTCACAGGCGGCCCCCTGGCCTACAGCAAAAAATTGCTCTCTGGGAAGACGGTAAGGGGGCCTCCTATAAAAAAACCAGATTGCCCTCCTAGCTATTTTGCAGGCGGCCCCCGCTCGTAAAAACACTCTTTGGAAGGGCGGCAAGGGGGCCGCCTGCAAAAAAAACCCTTTCCTTGGAGGGTATCTGCCACGTCAGAAAAATCGTCATTAAGGACATCCCGAGGGCGTTGGGCGACTAGTTTTGTAAAATTTTCAAACAGAAAATCATTTTTTAAATATTTTAATAAATAAAATTTAAAATAAAAAAAATTCCGTCTCCGATTTAGCCTAGAAAAAGGCCCATTCACGGATCCATCTCCCGGCCTCTCCCTCTTCCTCGCCGCCGCCGCGGCGCGCGCCCGCTCCGCCACCTCCTCAGCCTCGCGCCTTCCGTCTGATCGATGGCTGCTCACGCTCCCAAGGAGGTGGTGGACGCGATGGCGGCGGCGGCGGCAGAGAAGAAGGCCGCCGCGCCTGCTGCTGCGGTCGCGGTCACCGTGGGATGGAAGAATGCCGACGCGGCGGCGGCGTCGACCTCCGCCGCGGGTGGATCCGGCGAGCAGAATCCGCCGCCTCCCGCTGCCGCGAAGAAGGTGCCTATGCCTCACAAGTACATCACCGCGATCCTGTCCGTGAAGAGGGAGCGGCCGCTGCTCCCGGAGGAGCTGGAGCGCCTCTCGCCGGAGGAGCGAAGGGAGGTCGAGGAGCAGAAGGAGCTGGACGACTGCTTCGAGGAGTTCCAGGCCGAGGTCCGCCGCCAAGTCGAGGAGTACGGCTGCTACATGGTCGAGGAGATCTACTTCGCCGAGACGGCCGAGTTCCAGAGGGAGCTCAAGGAAGGATGGGCCAAGATGGACTTCAGCGGCATCGTCGTGGGCGACTGAGAGTACGATAATCCGGATTGGTGCACATCCTTGTGATTCTCGATCGACTGATTTTGCAGGCTCTTCGACTAAGAGGGTGGTGGTGTTGGTGAATGGTGAACAAGATCACAAGACTTTTTACTTGAGCAAGATTTACCAGTTATCAGTTACAGTAGTTACTAGTATCAGCAATGTATGATCAGTTCTGGCTTAGTTAGGAGGGTGGTGTTGGTGGACAAGACTCTGACCTCAGCAAGATTTACCAGCTATCAGTTACAGTAGTTAGTATCAGTAATATATATGATCAGTTCTGGCTTAGTTATGCCTCCCTGTGAGCCATTGCGTATCTAGTTACCTATATCGGATGCTATGGTATGGCTTTTGTTAGGTAGCAATGCCTATCTGTGTGTTGTTATTAGACCACTACTATGGAGACTTGTGCTGTTATCATTGAAAACATTCTATGTGGTTCTCTGTGGTGACTTATGTAGTTATGTTATTATCAATGAAATGGCCTACAGTAGTAACCCTGTTGTTATTATTAAACTTGTACGGGTATTAATTAAGCTGTGAATGAGGTTCTTCCGTTAATGTCTGGTCCTGGAGCTGCTGTTTGTCTCTCTGCTTGTGCTTGTGCATGGTTTGTTTCCCTTTGGAGTTGTATGTGCCTTTGGCCCAAACATCCTGTTAATTTCTGAATTTTATTCATATATTAGTTGTGCTTAATTGAACGGCATAAAAGCCCAACAAGTCATTGTTTATTTTTAACCTGATCAGCAGTATACATCAAAATTATGTATCACCTGTGAGCCCAATCTTATAGCCTAGTGATTGATTTTGTGCTGCTGAAATGCTGTCAGTGCCCAAAACTTGTTCAGAAGCGTTTATGCATAATAGTTTAGTCCAATTGTCGGAGTTGTATACTATTTCGCGGTTGAAATTAATCGATCTGGTTCATGTGCAATGTCCATGGTATCTCGTAGGAATTACTTGATCTGATTCATGTGCAATGTTCATTTTTAACCTGCTCGGATTCATGCTATCTCCTACAGTTTTTGTGCTACTGAAACCGCCGGATATTGCTTGACTCTGTGCTGTCTGACCTGACAGTGCATCAAACTTGTACCAAAATTTTGATGTATAATTGTTCAATTGTAGGAGCTGGATATTAATAAGATTCATCAAGAGTATCAAGTGGCTGTACAAGGGTCCTTGTGCCACTTTGCAAGGTGCACAGAATTTTGACTTGAATTATTTGCTTTGCTTTCCTTGGTGTTCGCCTTTTCTTATCTGAAGCTGAACTCCTTTCGATTTTTCGAGGTGTGCAGAATACTTTATTTGAATTGCCTTTGCAGTATTGTTTTTTTGTTGTTTTTTTGTTTTGGTTTGAGGGGTTCATTACAGTACTAAATGAATTGGTAGCATCCCTATAGGATTCAAATTGATCTCTCTTTCTGAGCTGCTGTTTAATATTGGATTTGGTATTTTGGTATAACATCTAAGGTCTTTTTCTTAACTGCTATTAGCAAATCACAATAACACGGGAGACTGTTACATATTATTGACTTAGGCTGAGTTCGTTTGCTGAGTTCCCCGCGCGCATAGTGTTTTTTTTCACGCACACGCTTTTCAAACTACTAAACAGTGTATTTTTTTGCAAAAAGTTTCTATACAAAAGTTGCTTAAAAAAATCAAATTAATCCATTTTCAAAAAAAAAATTAGCTAATACTTAATTAATCACGCGCTAATGGACCGTTCCGTTTTCCGTGCGCACTGTGTGTGCTGGAAACACCAGCAAACGAATGCAGCCTTAAAATACATTCCGTCTTCATCATACGGCTACAAGACAACCAACATAACGTACTGACAGAATTATTTTTGAATGAACACAGTGACACGCAAATAAATATTGCAGATTCAAGCGGCCAACAGCAATGCAGAAGCGACTACGAGCTGCAAGAGTTATGATCTCTACCATTCTGTAAGAATTAAGATGCATTGCCATATGCCAGCAACAGTACAGAAGCTTGTTCTTGTAATCTTGCTTCTCCGCTCAGGAGTTAGAAGAGGAGGACATCATTCGCTGTAGCGACAACAAGTAAGAAATTTCTCAACTAAAATGGGAGTTGTAGGCAGCATTGCCAGCAGCATATGCATTGTTTACAGACCGTGATCTGCAAGAAAGCAAGATGCTCGAGCCGTTTGATCCATTTGGGAACACTGGCAAATCTTCCAGCTGTTACCTTGAATTTCTCAAGTTCCGTACATGGAACCCAGGAACTCCATGGAACAACCGAGCCCACAATGAATGGTCAGGGACTTAAGCGACCATCTTTGTATGGATGACAGCAGGGCCTCTTGGTAGGCTTTATCACTGCACTGATGGAAGGACCATGTTATTGAGATGACCTCCAAGTGGCTCACATCACCGAGAGACTCTACTGACTTTGCAGAGAATTCACTTAAATCAATAGTTGCTAGTGTCTTTAGTTCGATTAATTGGTAGATCACCTCCTGTATCTTTGTTAGCACTGGTTGGTCGGAGTTAATCATTTCGGATCCAGCTCCTGCACCACCAATGAGAAGATATTTCAACCGCTGCCTTAGCAGCACAATTTTCTCTGGCAACTGAGTTATCTGTGTGCCTCTTATGTCCAGCATCTGCAAAGCCGTTAGCTCGCACACTTCTGATGGGAGCTCAGTTATGTGTGTGTGGCTGACATCCAATGTGCTGAGAATGCACAACTCCTTGATCTGCGGTGGGAGCTTGCTGACCCCAGTGCGTCTGACGCTCAGATACCTCAGCATAAACATCTTGCATATATTCAGTAGGTCCTCATCCTTCAAATTCTCCCAACCGTCAAGATCCAATGTCACCAAATAGACAAACATGTCCAGATGGGAGTAGTGAACGAGTACGAGACAAATCCATTTGTTGCAGCATTTCTGGGAGCTGTGGATCAGGATGGTGGAGAGCTAGGCGCCGCGCTATCCGAGTCCGAATCCGAGTCGTGCTGCCGCTGCCTGTTGCTGAGGGGAGTGTTGCGTTGGTAAAAACATAGGCCTTCTTTGCTGCTTCGGAGGCAAGAAAATTCAGCATGAAAGGATTGACCTGCCATTGGCACAGATCATCTTCATCAAGGTCGTCGGGTCCGCAATTTTCTGCTACCGAGCTGATTATTTTCCTGCCGACCAACTCGGAGAAATATTTCTTTGCCTCTCTAATATCATCGATCAAACCTTCCTCTAGCCATTTGGTGGCAAGATGATTCTTGTCAAACACATATCCCGGTGGAAACATGCTTAAGTAGAGCAGCCATAGGCACGACAATTCATTGTGATAATAGATTGATATGATTTGTCCGAACTGTTTAAGCAGCAGGGGTACTTGTTCTGCTGTATTAACAACACAGCTCTCGTGTTGCTTTACATTTTGTTTGAACCAATCAGCCATACCAACTATGACTGACGGTATTCCTTTACATTTCGCCAAGATTTCATCACATGATAGATTCAAATTATCTGGAGGGCAATCATCCATGGAACCAAAAGCTTTTGCGCGAAACAGCCTCTCTGCATCCGAGTCATTCAGAGGTTCAATCTTATGCATACTCATCTCACATGGAAAGTGTTTTCTGTCTGCTATCTGTTCATTGCGAGTTGTAAACAATATTCGGCTACCACAATAATCCCAAGGAAATGCGTCCTTGATTATATCCCAATCCAAGCCGTAATGTACATCATCATCAATCAAAATGAAATACCTAAGGAAGAACATCAATGGAAAAGATCAAGGGAATTAATTCCAAGCTCTGCATTATTGAATATACCTATATAAACAGAACGATTAACCATTACATGCTGATGATAATTAATTAGTAGTACCTCTTATTCTCGAGGCGCTCCCGTATGTTGCGAGTCAGCAGCTCCAACTCGTTCTCCGACATGTTGGTTTCTGAGCTGTTAGGTGATGGCGCCTCTAGCTGGTCTGTGATCTGCGCCAACTGCGAAAGGATCGTTTGGAGAAGGAGCACCGGCCCCTCGGATAATTTGGCCACAGCACAGCACTGGAAATATTCTTCTTCGGTTTGGCGCAGGAGGAGTCGACGGTGGACCTCCATGGCAAGGGTGGTGGTCTTGCCCACGCCAGCGGGTCCGACGATCGCCATGATTTGGAGGCTCCTCTTGTCGTCATCCGTGAGCCACCAGAGCAGCTCCTTCGCCGGGCTATCGATGGCAACAAGAAGATGATTATGATGACCACCTGCCTTGATCTCAGCCTCCTGAGGTGGTAGTGGCGGTGTTGGCACAACCTCGGGGCTTAGGAGGAGCTCATCAAGCTTCTTATACCTGGTACGCCATCTGCGAGACTCGATGGCACAAAGAACTTGGGCGGAAGCACCGCGTGGCTTTCCGCAGCAGCACGTTGCATGCTTGTAAGTGGTGCTGATCAAGATATTGTTTGATCTCCCAGGCCAGCGTTCCCAAATAACCCATCCAATTCACCGTATGGCTGTCGACACCACGATAACCTCGCACTCGCAGTGGCGGCAGCCATGTCCTCAGCGATGCGACAATGGCGCTCAGCTCCATCTCCATGAACACCCAGCATTGCCTTTCGTGTGCGTTGGTGGCGCGGCCAGCAGCCTCCAGCATCCTCTCTTGGAGGGGCTCGAGCACGTCGATCAACATCTCCTCCACCCGGGCGGCATCTCCCATTGCGGATCCCTTCCCTTGGCCCTCTGCTAGCTTTGCAAATTAAGGATTCAAGAGCTAGCTAGCAAGTGGCAGAATTGCAGGAACTGCATATAATTGGACATTGATACCTAGTCTGCCTGCCGCTCGACCACAGATGTTACTAATTGCGACTTACAAACAGTGAGCAATCTCACCGGTAAGCAACCATGAGTGGCAAACCTAGCTTGCCTGCTACTTGAATTCAGGTTTCCAACTGCGCATCCTCTGCCATTTCTCACATCAGTGATCGGAATAACTGTGCCCAAAAAAAAATCTGTATCTTCTCTTTTCTAAATCGAAATCAGAATCGGATCCTGCCGGACATAACACTTTCCTACTCCCTCCATCCCAAAACATAGTAATTTAGATATATAGTTAGAAATTGCTATATTTTGGAAGGAAGGTACAGTATACCTAATAATTAATTGAGGTGAAATATGGTCATACTGCACCATTATATTAGTCTAGCATTGCATTAGCCATGACATGAGGCCACTCACGCAATAAAAAAAAACCCAATAACTTTCTTTTCGCTTGTTCATGATTGCAACATGATCATACTTAATTTGGATGATCATCACCTGAATGACAGATGGGTTGCTTAAAGTTTGGGAGAGAAGCATGTTTCAACAAAGGGTAGTAAAAAATAGACCTACAAACATAGCGAGGAAATGCATGCTGGCAACAAATTGATAAGATTCTTTCAATAAATATTTGACAAAAAAAAGTTCCACATAAGATTAATAAAACACATGCAGCATAACATGGTGAACCTTTTTTATGCCTGTTACCTTCTAATAGAACATATGGTAGGAGAAACATTGTCCAAAAATATTTTCTACAAAATGGACAAGAAATGTTGTACTGTTGCAATGAATTAATTAAGAAACACCTACAACAGATTGATCAACATCTGTAAAAAAAACAGTTTAAATATTTATTAGTCGTAAAGTTTTTTCCTCAATTACCAATCGTGCAACTACCCTTGCAGAAGGCGTATACTAAACTTGCTTAAGGCGTAACCTAAAATTGCTTAATATAAAGAAGTGCAAGTTTAGTACAGATCGATGAATTGCATCTTTCATATTTGCGATAATTTTTTTACAAGAAGAAGAAAAAAATTACATAAGTATGAGTAACTAGACATTGATGATCTTGTTAGTATATCAATGGTTAATCTCATTGAGAAGAGGATGGCACACGAGCTGGGGCAATTTTCTGGTTTTCTTCCATTTACAAACTCAAAACCATACCAACCAAGGGGTTGGTGTTACATATATATAGGCTAGTGGGCAGCCAAGCATATGCTAATCAAAGGTGCTAGATGCTAGTCTAAGATGCTAGTCATAGATGCTAGTCTAAGATGCTAGTCTTAGATGCTAGTCTAAAAAGCAAAAAAGGAGATGCTAGCAAAAAAGGAGATGCTGTCCTAGAGCATCCCAAAAGCACACAAAGACTAAGATCAATCAGCACTAGACTTATTCCATCATTCTCTCCCTAAGTCTTGTGCGTCGTCTTGTGGGACAGTTGAACCATCCCGGTCCTGGAGCAAAGCTCAAGGAACTTGATCCTCCCAAGGGGCTTGGTGAGCAGGTCCGCAAGCTGGTCCTTGGTGTTGATGTAGCTCGCCTTGATGCTCCCTTCCTCCAAGCAGCTTCGGATGAAGTGGTACCTCACCCGAATGTGCTTGCTCCGTTCGTGGAAAACGGGGTTCTTCGCCAGGGCCAAAGCGGACTTGCTGTCCACCCTGAGCTCCACCGCTCCAGTGTCTCTGCCGAGGAGGTCACTGAGCAGTCGAGCAAGCCAGAGCGCTTGGGTCGAAGCGGCGGAGGCCGCCATGTACTCGGCCTCGCAGCTGGACAGGGCCACCACCTGCTGCTTGATCGACTGCCAGCTAACGAGGCACTCGCCGAGGAAGAAGAGAATCCCGCTCGTGCTCTTGCTGGTGTCGATGTCGCCGGCGTGGTCGCTGTCGCTGTACCCGACGAAGTGTGCCTTGCCAGGACACTTCGGGTAGTAGAGACCGTGGTCGAGAGTCCCCGCAACGTAGCGGATGATCCTCTTCACGGCCTGCTGGTGCTCCGTCGTCGGTCGCTGCATGAACCGACTGACGTAGCCGACGGAGAAGGCCAGGTCCGGCCGTGTGTGGGTGAGGTAGCGAAGGCTCCCCACAAGACGCCGGTACTGTGTAGCATCCACCTCCTCCGCCGTGCTGTCACGGCTCAGCTTCAGTCTCTCCTCCATCGGAGTGAGGGCTGGGTTGCAATCGGTGAGCCCAGCCAGCTCAACGACGCGCTTGGCGTAGGCGGTCTGTCGAAGCGTGATCCCGGAGTCATCCTGGTGCACCTCGATCCCCAGGTAGAAGGAGAGAGGCCCCAGGTCACTCATCTGGAAGGTGGCCTTCATCTCTTCCTTGAACGCCGCCACCTCCGCATCCTTGGTGCCGGTGATCACCAAGTCGTCGACGTAGACACCCACCAGCAGGGCATTTCCTCCATTGCCCCGCCGGTAGATGGCCGCCTCGTGCGGGCTTTGCTCGAAGCCCATCCCCTTGAGCGTGGAGTCCAACTTGGCGTTCCACGCCCTCGGTGCCTGCCGCAAGCCGTAGAGGGCCTTGTGCAGGCGGAGCACCTTGTCCTCCTTGCCGGTGATCACAAATCCCGGCGGCTGGTGCACGTAAACCTCCTCCTTCAAGTCGCCGTTCAGAAACGCCGACTTGACGTCCATGTGATGGACGCCCCAGCCTTCCTGAGCGGCCAGCGCAAGAAGGAGTCGCACGGACTCCATCCGTGCCACGGGAGCGAAGGCATCGTCGTAGTCGATCCCTTCCTGCTGCACGAAGCCGCGCGCCACCAAGCGAGCCTTGTGCTTGACAATGGCTCCGGCTTCATCCCTCTTCAGCTTGAACACCCACTTAAGGGTGATCGCGCGGTGATCACGAGGGAGGTCAGCAAGCTCCCAGGTGCGGTTCTCCTGAACCGCGTCCATCTCTGACTGCATCGCGGCACGCCATGCCGCGTGTTTCTCGGCCTCTGCGAAAGACCGAGGCTCACCGTCGTCGCACGCAAGGTGCAACTGCGCCTCCAGGTCGCGAGGCACCAGTCCCGGCACCGGCTGATCGCCGAGAAGGTCCTCCATCGTACGGTACCGTAGCTGCTCGCCGTCGTGGTACGCGTCGATGCGCTCCCCGTCGTGGGAGAGCGGAGTAGCGAACTCCACCGGGCTGCGCTCAACACGAGCTGGTGTCGGAGTAGGCGTGCCCGGAGGAGTAGCTGTTGGTGCTGGAGCGCGTGGGACCGCCGGCTGTTGTGGTGTCGGCGAAGGGCTCGTCGCAGCCGAAGTCGTAGCTCGAGAGTGTGTCGCTGCCGGAGTCGGTGGAAGCTCGGGGACTGGGGTAGACACGCTCGGTGAAGAAGAGCTGCCTACTCCCCCAGCTCCCTCGAAGTAGACGTACTCGACAGTGAAGTCGTCGTACGTCGAGGTCGAGCCATCGTCCACCGCCTTGTCCCATACCCACCCTCGCCCTTCGTCGAACACTACGTCGCGCGCCGTGCGCACACGCTGTGTCTCTGGGTCGAGGATGCGGTAGGCCTTCGAGCCCTCCGCGTAGCCGATGAACACCCCTGGGGTGCTCCTGTCGTCGAGCTTGCCGATGTGGCCAAGCTCCTTGGCGAACGCAAGGCAGCCAAAGACCCGCAGGTGGGAGACCGCCGGCTTGCGCCCATGCCAAGCCTCGTACGGTGTCCTGCCATCGAGGGCCTTGGTAGGCGAGCGGTTGAGGATGTAGACGGCCGTCACCACCGCCTCTCCCCAGAAGGTGGCCGGCATCCCCCTCTGCTTGAGGAGGGCCCGAGCCATCCCCACAACCGTCTGGTTGCGCCGCTCGACGACGCCGTTCTGCTGCGGGCTGTACGGCGCGGTGTAGTGGCGCTGAATGCCCTCATCAGCGCAGTACGACGCGAATTCAGCCGCCGTGAATTCCCCGCCGTTGTCGGTGCGCAGCACGCGCAACTTGCGGCCGCACTCCGCTTCCGCAGCAGCCTGCGCGCGCCTGATGGCGTCCGCAGCTTCTCCCTTGCTGCCGAGGACCATCACCCACATGTAGCGGGAGAGGTCGTCGACGAGCAGCAGGAAGTAACGTCGTCCTCCTGGTGTGGCCGGTGTCACTGGGCCACACAAGTCCCCGTGCACGAGCTCGAGCCGCTCCTTGGCTCGAAAGCTCGTCTGCTGAGGAAAGGGGAGCCGCCTCTGCTTTGTTAGGACGCAGACGTCGCAGAGCTGCTCCACGTGGTCAAGGCATGGCAGTCCTCGCACCATCTCCTTGGCACTGAGCCGCTTCAGGGCCTCGAAGTGGAGGTGCCCGAAGCGCTCGTGCCACTGCCACGCTTCGTCGTCCCGACGAGCGGCGAGGCAAACTGGTTGTGCCACCTGCGCGCCGAGGATGTAGAGTCGATTAGTGCCTCTGGTTACCTTGGCAAGGAGGCGGCGACGGCGATCCCAGATCCTCATGACTCCGTGCTCGACCAGCACGCGTGAGCCGTTTTCATCCAGCTGTCCCACGCTGATGATAGAGTTCTTCAACGCGGGGATGTAGTAGACTCCGGTAAGCAGCCTGTGCTCACCGGACTTGGCGGAGAAGGTGACGGAGCCGACGCCCTTGATCTCCACGCCGGAGGCATCCCCAAACTTGACGGAGCCTCGGACGCTGGAGTCAAGCTCGGTGAAGAACTCCCGCCGGCCAGTCATGTGATGGGTGGCGCCGGTGTCGAGGTACCACCCATCAGCCTTGTCGTTGCTGGAGCTGTTGCCGAGGAAGGCGTGTACCTTCGGCTCGTCGAGGTGGAGGAAAGCTGTTGCGGCCGGTGCCGCTGGAGATAGCTCGATGCTTGCGTGTGCCAGGAGCAGAGCCGGCTCTTCCTCCTCCACCTGTGCAACGTGGGCCTGGCCGCGTCGTGGCTGTCGACAGTCTTTGGCCCAATGGCCAAGCTTGCCACAGTTGCGGCAGGTGTCGTCTCGTGCCGGCTTGTGGTTGCCGACGGCGCCGCCCTGGGCGCCTCTGCGAGCGCCACCCTCGGCGCGTCTTCGCGCCCACCGCAGCTGGACACCTCTGCGCGCCTTGCGTGGCTTGCGGCCGCCTGTCGAGGAAGAAGACTCCCCCTTCCTCCCGTCACCCTGAGAGGCCTCCCACTGCTCCCGAGTGAGGTGGAGCTTACCGCCAATGGTGATAGGCCCCGAGAGAGGCTGTGGCTCATCACCGTCGACGACCTTGAGGCGGCCTAACGCCTCCTCGATCGACATCGTGGAGAGGTCCAGCAGAGACTCGATCGAGCGAGCGATCTGCCTGTACTTCTCTGGGACGCAGCGGAAGAGCTTCTCGACCGCTCTCTCCTCGTCGTAGGTGTCGTCGCCGTACTGCACCATCTTCTGCAAAAGAGTGTTGAGACGAAGGGCAAAGTCATCAACATCCTCACCTGGCTTGAAGGCCAGGTTCTCCCACTCCTTGCGGAGTGCCTGCAGTGTGGACTTGCGAGCGCGGTCGCTGCCGATGCGTGCCGCAGCGATGCGTCCCAAGCCTCCTTGGCAGTCCGCTTCTGGGAAAGCGAGAACTGCATCTCGGGCGGGACTGCAGCAATGAGGGCATCCAGCGCCCGTCGATCCTCGTCGTAGTCGACGTCGCCGTACCGGACTGCCTCCCACATGTGCCGCACCTGGAGCCGTACCCTCATCACCGCGGCCCACTCGATGTAGTTGGTCTTGGTGAGAGTAGGCCACCCACCGCCGGGGCCGACTTCCCTGACGACAGCCTGGACCCCGTGGTGTCGGCCGGGGAGGGAGAGCGGCGCCGCCTGTGAGGGTCGCGCTCTCCGTCGTCCCAACCGCCGCGCCGGCGGTTGAACTCCAGCTCCGCCTCGAGCCGGGCGGCCCTCTCCCGCAGCCGCTGGATCTCCTCCAGCGCTGGGTCGACGTGAGGGCCGCGCCTGAGGTCGCGCTCGTCGCGTCCGTCAGGGGAAAAACCGGCGCGCGCACGCCCATCTGGGCTGCCGCGACCGCGCCTCCCAGGGGGGTACCTTCGCGCCTGCGCCCGGCCTGGTCGCCGTCGGCGGGCGCGCGGTGCCTTGGGTCACCGCCGCCGCCGTGGGGGTGGGCTTCTGCCCACCGCTCTGCCCGCTCCCGCGCCCTTCTTCTTGCCAGCTCCTCAGGCTCTCTGTCGGCGGTGATGTCGCCGGCGATGGAGCCGTTGATGCTGCTGCGCAAGGTCTCAACCTCTACCTCCGCCGCACGTGCCGCATCTTCCGCCGCTTCTGCTTCCGCCTCCGCCCTGGCTGCTGCCAACTCCGCTGCCGCCAGTCTGGCCGCCCTCGCTGCTGCTGCAGCGGTCTGAGCCGTTGCTCGCCTGCGCTCTTCTGCTGCGGCGAGCTCGGCGTCCTGCTGACGCCGAGTGCTCGAGGCGACCGAACGCCGAGACCGAGCGTCGGACATGGCGCGCCTCCGGGAGGCTGCTGCGTGGAGAGGGGGAAAGAGAAGGGGAAAGAGGAGCAGCCGGTGTTGCTGCTGCAGCTGGCTGAGAGCTCAACCGAGCTTGGGAAGGGGTGGAACAGGAGATGTTTAGTCTACAGGAAAGTGTGGCTCTGATACCAGATGTTAGTATATCAATGGTTACTCTCATTGAGAAGAGGATGGCACACGAGCTGGGGCAATTTTCTGGTTTTCTTCCATTTACAAACTCAAAGCCATACCAACCAAGGGGTTGGTGTTACATATATATAGGCTAGTGGGCAGCCAAGCATATGCTAATCAAAGTGCTAGATGCTAGTCTAAGATGCTAGTCATAGATGCTAGTCTAAGATGCTAGTCATAGATGCTAGTCTAAGATGCTAGTCTTAGATGCTAGTCTAAAAAGCAAAAAAGGAGATGCTAGCAAAAAAGGAGATGCTGTCCTAGAGCATCCCAAAAGCACACAAAGACTAAGATCAATCAGCACTAGACTTATTCCATCAGATCTAGTGGTGGAAAAGGTGATTGATAGAAAAAAAACAATTTTTCATTAGAAAACTAATCAGCTTGGATATGTTCACTAATTCTAATATCTTCTTTAAGATTCTATTTTTCATGTCTTGCAAATGTCAATTTTCCTTTGCTTAGTATAAAAACAAATCTTTGTCTTTCGTCACTAAAGGAATCGACTAATCCACCTATTTCTTATCTACTTCAAAACCTAATCAGCCTTGTAACAACTAACAACTATTTCTTATCTGAGGAAGGATTCACCAATCCCTGACAGCCGCCTAAAAGGAACAATATTAACCAAAATCTCTTTTTTTTAGTAATTCCAGAATTCTAGTTGTTAACTGTTTGTGTAATTTGCATTTATTTATGCATGGTATATGCTTTAAAACATTAAACAAACGTTGTGTATAAATGTACCTTTTCTGCAATCAATTTATATATATAGCATCTTTGATTTAATTTTCAGTGTTGGGAGTTCTGCAGTATTTAGTTCATTGGAGTGTAACTTTTATTTGTTCCTAAATCTAACCTGTTTCAACTAAATCCCGATATGTGCCTCACAGATGTGGATAAATCAACCATATACAATGAACATTAAATTTTAGTTTTTTTTTATTCTTCTGCCATTAAAATAGTGGTTGTGGAACTGCCAACTTTAGCAAATCGTTTCAACTACATTTTTATGTTGCTAATTCTGCAATTTCAGTTCTGCCGGTGTGCATTTTAATCTCTTAACTGTCATAGCTAACTGAAACCACTTCCTTCTCTGGGATGTAGAAGCCGGATAAAAAATACCCTTCTCAAAAAAAAAAAAAAAGGCTAACTAAAACTGAAGTAATCAAGTGTTTGCACGAGATCAGATGAATAACCTGGTGAGGCAAGCCTGCCCACGATGGCCGAGAAGCAGCGATAGCAAAAGCCCTCCTGATGAGCCATGGTGCTCCGCCGCAGCCGTCGACCTACCTGCGGATGGTTGGCCGGATCGAGACCGAGGAAGGACGAGAAAAGGGAATCAATCACCCGACCTTGGGGGGAGGAGGCGGATGATGCGGCGAGGTTGCGGCGTCGCCCGCGTGGCGGGTGCAGGGATGGAGCGGCGGCGCCGGCGGCGGGAGGCGCGTGCGTTGTCCCCTCCGGCGGCCGGAGCGGAGGAGGAAAGGCGGAGCAGCTTGTCGTTTCGTTCGTGGGCCGTTTCTTTGTGGGCTTACTTGGGCCTTTAGTGTCCTGGCGTCCATAATGATAAGGAATAAGTCCACTTGTGTTCCTCGTCATGCCGCTGACGAGCTCTAAAAAAAGAGGAGAGAGATGGAGATGGGGAAGAGAGAAGATAGGTACGGAGAGGTGTAAGTTCACTTATACGTGGGCTCCTCATGTTTTTAAATTTTTTTCGCTGAATAGGATGTCATGTCAATCAAAATAATCATTCATATTGCTATGGGATCTGATTTGAATGATTTTATCTAAATTAGGGGTGAAGATTTTATAGTTTATGGATATCAATTAAACTCGACGTAAAGATGAGCGACAATAATGATAGTACCTATAGATGGGCCTAGTATAAACAGCCCAAGTCTGAGGACAACATGTCGGCTGAGGAAGAGGGTACAATCAAGATGACCACGACGACGACCATGGATCCAAACGACGTCGCCGTTTCCACGCCGGCGGCTGCCGCCGTCGCCGCCGGTGACGAGAAGAAGCCTTCCGCGAAGGTGCCGATGCCCGAGAACTACATCGCCACCATCCTGTCGCTGAAGAGGGAGACGCCGCCGAAAATTGATCAGCATCTGGAGCTTCTCTCGCCGGAGGAGCGCAAGAAGCAATTGGAGTTTGCTGCCGTCTGCGTGGAGGCGGATGACGCGTTAGAGGAATTGCAGGCCAAGGTGCTCGCCGGCATCGCCAAGGACGGCTACTATCTCGTCGACGAGAGCTTCCTCGCGGAGTCGGCCGCGCTGCAGGCTCATGTGAAGGAAGAATGGGCCAAGATGGATTGGGCCGGTAGCGGCATCATCTTCGGAGACTGGGACTACGATGATCCGAAGTGTGTTCAGTACCTATGATTTGATTTCAGTTTTGATCGACATGGTGGACAAGACTGCCCTAATCAGGGCAGGATTAATTCAGCTGGTGTTTATCTTTTGTTTCATGTTGGCAAAAAGAAACAGGAAAGTTTTTTTTTTGTTTTAGGCTAACATTCTTAGTTTCACCATAATGAAAAAAAAACGATTCCATGGTTAAAAAAAAAAGAGAGATTGATCGGCGGATGAGGAAAAGAGATTACATTTTTAAAACCCTACTTTTCATAGTCAAAGTTAAAAAAAAATCACATGTATTATGATTTATGACACATAATAATAGATGCTATGGTCTACGTATTTTTATAAAGCTGTCACCTTATTCAAGTCTCAATTAATTTCAGCATACCTGAAACCATACTTTTCAAGTAGTGAAGCGAAGAGTTAAACCAACAACATTAATCAAGTAATCATCGATTAAAAGTTTCACACACACTCTTTATTTTTAAAATTTAAGTAAATATATGTTCAACATGTATAAGGATAGGATTTCGTAAAACTCTATAACCATAATTTCTAACGTTATGCATCATTGGCCATAGTATCTAAGGTTTTATACAAGTTTGATAATAAAATACAGGGTTTCCTAATTTTTTAAAGAAAAATCAGCCCTTTGACAACAAACAGATCACTAAGAAATTTCCACACCGATTACTGGAGATGTGCAAAGGAAGTAATAAAATTTGCTTGGACAAGTTTCTCAAATCTTTATCTTTACCTATATATATTATAAAAATTCCTACTGTTTCTGCTAATTTCTACTGTTTCTGCTGTTCGTCCGTCGCTGCTTCTGCATCGATCACCCACGGCACACTACAGGCATAGGGCCAACCGGCAGCAGCAGCAGTGCCAAATCCATCAAAGGAATCAAATCACATCCCAGCTGTTGACGCCAAATCCGTACCGCCGATGAGGATCCGGCGTGTAGACACACGAAGGCCTGGGAGATCTGCTTAGCTCCAGTGCAGGTCCTAAAATTGATGAAGCGCGGGCGTGCCAGTCAATTTGATCCTGCCACTGACAAGATATGCAAAACAACATGACAGAAAGTCTATCGGCCGATAGGCCGATAGGGCAAAAACGTATCGGCCGATAGGCCGATAGCCAAAACAACCGATCGGCCGATGAGCCGATGGCACAATTCCAGCCGATGTACTGAACAAATATCTATATAGAGACGATCGGCTGACGATGACATGATGATGTAGCAATATGATATAGCATAATCCAGATAAATATAAGATAAACATTGATATGAAGATTAAAGCACACATCAGCCAGAAGTCCGATGGCATAAATTCTCAACAAGCAGATAAACAATATATACTCTGTTGTCATCGGCCAGATCCAATCTATATGTAAAACTCTTAGGCCGATGCAACGTCCAGATAACTCACCGGCTGAAACCCCGATGAAACCCTTATTGGCAATCAACAAGCAGGCTAGAGATTACAGTTCTAATCACGACTTAGTAGATCAAACCGAACTGATGCAGCACTAAGTATGAAAAGAAACGCAAGATCTAGACAATCAAGCCCTTGACTGATTTTCAGGGTGGTGGATACCTTAGCCAATCTAATCTAGCAAGGCAATTTAGTCAATACCGGCATAAACGCTAAAGCGAATCTCGGCCGATAAGACTAAATCGAGAAGCCAAACCAGATTGACTAAGATATATGATAATAGGTGCTTACGTTGTTGAGATCAGAACGACGAAGCCCTAGCCCCGACAGCGCAGGTAGCCATAACGAGACTTACCCTTCGTGTGAAGGGCATGAACTCGCCGAAGAAGACGAAAGTAAAAAGGTTGGCGATGCGCCGAAGTTGTATTGATCGTGTGATAAAAATTACATGAACTACGGGCTTACATATTTATACCCATAGGCTAACAAAAATCCTAACAGAATACGACTCAAACTTTCCTAAAGATAAGAAGGAAACTAACAAACTTATCCTAATTAAAAGATACAAGCCGCATCCTCCTCAAATTCGGTCTTCTCTGGATAAGATCTTTCCGAATCTAACAAGAATCCGACTGCTATTAGTGGTTGGTTCGAGATAACCCCCATCGGCCGATGTAGAGCTCTAGGCCGATATTAGCTTTGAGCCGATATAGATCCTGGGCCGATGAGGACTTCGGGGCTTACCAAATTCTGGTGTTAACACCAGCTCGATTGTTTCATGTGTCATCATCAAAGGAATCAAATCAAAACAAGTCGCAAAGGCCACAGGTTCACGTTCCTTGTCATTTTCTTTGCTCCATATGCGCCGCCAGATCGTCCGTTCTCTAACGAGGAAATCGCCCCACAGGAAATGGAAAAATAAGCCATATTACCATCCCTATTTCAGCCGGGTGGCATTTGCTTCGCCACCGCCAACAAAAACAACTTATGATACCTTTTTTTAATTATCTTTAAGAAAATTTTATTATTTTTGAAAAAGTATCTCAAGATATCAACGTTTTACATTAAATATCTCGAGGTATATAGTACATAGAGGTATCATATTTTTATATTAGAAATAATATCTCTTGGTATTTTTTTAAGGATGGTAAAATTGCTCTTATTTTTAAGTGTAAAGTTTTGCTTGTTACTGTCAACTGTCAGCCTTGTTTTTTCCGTAATAAAATGACCTTCCCAAAGTTGAACGGTAAAGGAATTTAATATTAGCACTATTTCATTAGTGTATGAGTTATATACTCATTATTCATTGTTGTGTTAAGAGGGAATTTCTTTGCATCTCTGCTGTAGTGGTTAATTTTACTGTCTGGGTTTGTCAAGCCATCACCGAGGAATCTGCCTGGTCTTAAGTAAATATCCATTTTTTTGGTCATAAAATTAATTCGCAAATGAAGCATGAAATTAGTGACCAAGGACAATAACATTGAAGAATACATACAAAGGTTGCTGGCTACAATATTACGAGACTATTTTGGATCACAAAACTGTTTGAGATGGCCCAAACATAGCAATTGTCTTTCTTTAGGATCGGTTGATCAAATTATCCAAATTCACGAAAGAAAAGCTGGCACTGGATCGGCCCAAAAATTAATTCATGCTTTGTTTGTCCCTTTTTTTCCTGAAAACATGATTATTTTTAGGGATGATTAAATCTTAATATGTTGGTTTCTAATCTCCTACCAGAACCTCTGTGATCCTTATTTATTCATTATTAAACAAAATTATGTTTTATATAAGTAAGTAGATCGACTTCAGTTGTTACAATATACAGTCATTTTGCTAGTAAAAACAAATTTCATAGACAATAATCTCATGTTTTAGGACAGGTTGGAGATGGACTCAGGGTTTTTCCTTTCGGAAAGCAAGAAAATTTCAGTGGGCACCAAAATTCCAAAATTTTGGAAATATTTTGGAATTTCAAACGATTTTTTTAAAAATTAACACATTTTTACTGAATTTAAATAAATTATGATAAAATTCATAAATATTTAAAAAAATCCAAAAATTTCGTTCGAAATATTTGCATGCCGGAGGAGACGGAAATTCAAAAATTTCTGAAATTTCGAACCGACATTTCCATCCCTGGATGGACTCCGGCCCAGTTGGTCTCAACTAGGACTCTGATCGTTTAGAGTTGGCTTGGTCTTTATGTACCGGAATCCACAATAATCCCAGTAGTTCCTCCTACGTACGTACGACGACGATGATGCGGGCTGCCGCGCAGAAGGCCAGAAGCTCATGCTGCACCTGCCTCTGGAGCACGTCAACACCATCCTTTCGATCGACGGGGAGGAGCCGCCGCCGCTGGCGCACCTGACACACCTCTCGTCGCCGGAGGAGCGCAGGGAGCGGTTTGAGGAGCACCAGGCGTTCCAGGACGAGGTCCGGCGCCGAGAGTTCGCCGAGAAGGGGTTCTACGAGGTCGAGGCGAGATACTTCACCGAGCTTGCCGAGTTCCAGGCTCTGATCAAGGAAAAGCTGGCCAAGATTGGGTATAGGGGCGTCAATGTCAACATCTTCGGTGGGTTCATGTGATTGATCGATTACAGGCTTCAGATGCACATGCATGGAATTAGATCATTAGACCAAAAATACGTACGTAGTGTGAACTCCATATGTATGTATGATGTAAATATGAAAACTATCGTAGGATACATAGGAAGTAAAAAATTTACACAAGGGATGTGAACAAATTTCAGACGTCAATTTATGTATCCTATAATAGTTTTTGGGTTTTCACTGTATATTTTCCCAACCTATCTACCTCTATATATCTTGTGTATCGTATGATAGTTTTTGGGTTTGCACTGTATATTTTCCTAACCTATCTACCTCTGTATATCCAGCAGTTAGTGTCAGTTATATGTACCTATATGATCAACAATATATATATTATGTTTTCATATAAAAAAACTATGTTTCAAGCTCAATTGGTTATGAATTTTAATATGAGACTTTATACATAGTATAATACTATTGAAAATTCATATACAAATTTTTCTAGCATAATTTTAGTGAAAATTGTTAGTTGGTATGCTAGTGTATACCGGGAAATTTATATGCATAGGATATATTCCCCTGTTTCACAGCAACAAAAAAGAGTGTAAATGTCAAATGCTAGTTCATGTTGCATATTGGGAGATTAGGACTCTAGAAGTTCGTGAATGAGAATGCTAGTTGATATTTTGTTGTTTATGATCTTACACCGTGTTATAAAACCTAGTTGATATAGCAGAACGATGAATAACCTTCTCGATTGCTCCAGTCATCAATCACTCAAGACATGTTAGATGACGACACAGGAACACACGATATTTGTTAACGAAGTTCAGTTGAAGCCTACATCTTCGTAGCTCTGATTATGGACGCTCCTTCCCAATCAACATAGCACCTAGTCGCTACGAGTCCATGGCCTCGCTGCCATCCTCTTTCTGCATGTCTATGATACATTGCAGTCGTCATGGTTACATTGTGGTGCCTCTTTCTATTTAAGAGAGAGCCTATGACAGAGTCTGACTCTGACTCTATCTTACACCTATTTCAACTTCAAATCCAACTGTAACCAAATAGAATTAGTATATTCGACATCCACTGCTACAGAAACAATTTTTCTGGACGAGACCCTCGTTAGGTTGCAGATGGACCATAACTTACCGCGTCTGCAATTCGACTTTTATTTTCGCATATGGCTCCTTAAAAGGTTCGATGCAAAAGTTGATTTTCACAGGCGGACCTCTTAAGGAGCCGCATGCAAAAATAAGCCTGTTTTTGCATGCGGTCCTCTTAAGGGGCCGCATGCGAAAATATATTTTCCCTCCTTCCCTCCTCCCTCTTTCCCTACTCACCACTTCAAATTTTTTTCATCCCTCTCCTCTCTCTCCCTCTCTAGATATTTCTCTCCTCTCCTCCTCTCCTCTCCCTCTCTCTCCTCAATCTCAATCTCTCTCTCCCTTCGAGTGGGCAGCGGCGGGTGGCTCGGCAACCTCGGGTGACGCTGCTGCCGCCATCCCCATCCCCACCCGGTGCCATCGCCGCCGACGATGAAAAGGAGGCGCACGGCCAGGAGCGGGCAACTCCATCCCTGGCATTGTTGCCGTCGACGACGATGAGGAGGCGGCCAGGGGTCCTCGGTCGGCCGACGACGGGCGACCTCGGGCGTGGCGGGCGGTAGCAGGCTTGGCTAGCCGGCTGGTAGCAGGCTTCCTTGGGTGTGGTCGGCGGCAGGCTTCCTTGGGTGCAGCCGACGGTGGGCTTCCTCCGGCAAGGTGATTGACAGCAGGCTTCCTCGGCGTGGATCTGGCGGCGGAGGCTTGTTCCCGCGTGTATCCGGCGCAGGGGGCCCTCCCTCGCGTAGATCCGGCGCCGGTGACGACGGAGGGTGGTGGGGTTGGGAGCGGGGGCGCGGGTTTGCCTGGGTTTTTTTTGATTTTTATTCTTTTTCACCGAATTTATTTTTGCATGTGGCTGATATAGGGACCCCATGTGAAAATGAGATTTTTGCATGCGGTTGGGATTGACCGCATGCAAAAAATCACTTTTGACCGTCTGTAAAAATGATTTTTGTAGTAGTGATCAATTCTAGCACCCCATAATTTTGGACCATGCAGTCCAGATATGCTGAATTGTACACCTGTAGACTGTTTACGAGGAGAAAAGTCTCAAGTTAAGCTGGAAAAGGAATGGTAGGCCACTAGTTCATAAGCTGCCAGTTTACATGCATCCAAGTTAAAAGAAAATCCGTGTAAGTTTTCTACACAGGGTTTGCAATTATAGTGGTCACGGAATTTCGGAAACTTCTGTGGTTTTTTCACGAAATTATTTAAAAATTAGCAAATGACTGAATTTGAATAAATTTTGATCAAATTAAAAAAAACTGAAAATTTCAGCCAAGATATTTGCTTGCGGGGAGAGGGAGCGCGGGGGTTGGGACCCATATGTTATACTCCCTCCAAAATTTCAAATCACTAATTGTCGTGTTACATACATGTGGTTTGACATGTGAATTATATATATATTATGTAAGTATTTCTCATAACGAAACAAAAACATGCGTACACATTATGAAGCTAAACTATATGCATTTTTAGATATTGATAGCAAAAATAGAATATTTGACTTAACAAAGCTAGAACAACAAAACAGAGAGATTGTATTCTGAATGAAGTTTTAAGTGCAAATTGCCAGTTGCCACTTTTCCTGAACCTGGACGTGTCCGAATCGAAGCCCCCAAACATCCTGAATCCTTTCGGACTCGAATCCGAATCCGTCACACCGAACCAATGCTATAAACCGAAGAGGATAATTAAAGCGAGCATCAAATTCAGCAGCAGCAGCGTGAGATTGATCGATCGAGCAGATCACAAGCCATCGATCGAGAGGCAACGCGTTCGATCGTCGACGTACTCCAAGTGTGATCCATCATCCATGGACGCCTCTGCGGTGGCTTCAGCCGACGAGGCAAAGAAGACGACGGCGGCGGCCGCCACCGCGGCAGCTGCAGCAGATGTCACCACCACCGCCGGCGAGCCGCAGAAGCCTCCAGCCGCTGCGACATTGGCGCAGGGGTACGTCGACTCCATCCTGGCGTTCGAGAGGGTGCCATGGCCGGTCTCCGACGACGACCTGAAGCACCTCTCGCCGGAGCAGCGCCGGGAGATCGACAAGATGGCTGCCCTGTACAAGGTTTTGGACGACGACTTCGCCGTGTTCCAGGCCGAGGTCCGCCGCCAGGTCGAGCACAACGGCTGCTACGTCGTCGACGAGAGCTACTTCGCCAATCAGGCCAGGCTCGAGGCTCTGGTCAAGGAAGTATGGGCCAAGATCGACTGGAGCAGCGTCGAATTCGGGGACTGGGACGACGACGACGACGACGACGAGGGTTGCGTCGAGGAGCCATGTGAGATGTGTGGACATGCAGATACTGATCTCGTGATGAACTGATGATTCAACTGGTCATATTAGTTATTATCTGGAGTAAAGAAAAATGGTCATTAGTTCATTATCTATCTGTTGATTTCAATAGTTAATTAGTATGATATGACAGTATCAGTTATATCTACTGGCCTGTTTGAACGATGATGTTGGTAATGTAGTGAGATCATGTAACCTATGTTATGAATGAATTGAATATGGTATTAGTATTTGCAATCCTAGCAGGGTTTTAAATTTTGTTTTACATATTTACGCCAAGGAGGCACCAAAATTTCCGAGATCTCAAAAATTTTGTAATTTTTCAGAACGATGGTTTTTTAAGAAAAACATTAAACAATTCTTTACTGAATTTGACTAAATTAACAAAAAGAAGATAATTAGGACTGTCTACACATTGTTAGGCTCTACATTAGTTATACATGAAATAAACTTATAAATATCCCAAACCAATGTAGAGAGCCCATTTTTATAAGCTCTGAGTGAAAGAAATAATTCGAAGGCAGGTGTTCCACATTAGTTAGGCATGCATGAAGTTTCAACACAAAATTATGAACTTTCCATTGAAATAATTCTTCAAATTATTACTAGAAAATTTTTAGAGGAAAAGAAATTATTATGGGTTGCAACTAAAACACTTTCTTTAGAGAAAGTCTCCATAAAGAAACTCTACACAATACTAAAAAACCTTAATAGGTACCGGCTTTTAGGTGCCGGTTTATTTAAAACCGGCACCTATTGACCTTTTCCCACTTTCACGAGATGAAAAAAATATAGAACCGACACATTTAAACAATTATAGGTACCGGTTCTTAAAAAACCGACACCAATACTACCGGTTTTTTAAAAAGAACCGACACCTATAATATAATATAGATGCTGGTTTTTAATAAACCGGCACCTATTATATATTACTGGTACCGGTTCTGTTAAAAAATTGACACCAATGAAACAGAGCCAAACCAACTGTACTGAGCCGAGCCAACCAGGGACTTTTATTTCAGTCCACCGACTGCCGAACACCTTATTGTCACGCCCCAAACTGACCCCGGGCGGAGGCCAGGATAGGGCGGTCCAGATTGACCTGTATGTCTGTACCAGTCCCAGGAAATAGCGCTGGTACAACAGGAAGACAGAATATCACAACAACAGCGGTCTCTTTATTAAGAGTAGGATTACAACCAAGGTTGGAACTACGGACAGAACCCGAGTTCACAACAGCATTACAAAAAGGCGGAAGCGGAAAGCGGAGACTAGCCCTAAGCCACAAGCAAAGCCTTGGGGAAGGCCGAAACCCTACTACTGCTCGAGGTCTGCTTGCTCCTGGAAGAACTCTTCATCAGCAGGGTCCACCTCTTCATCTTCGAGAACTGGGGGGGGTTTAATTATATAGAGCAAGGGTGAGTACAGGAGTACTCAGCAAGTCAGGGAAATTAAGTGTTTAATGCAAGCTTCAAGGGAGAGCCAGTTATTTTTCACAATTGATTTTAGTTTAAGACTTTAGAAACATCTAAGTGAGTGCTTCTCAACGACACGGATGAGAGAGTGCGTCTCATCCGGCCGGAGCAGTGAAAATGTATCGATTGATTCTTGTCGGCACGAGAGGCTCCCTGCCAATCATTTACCGACCCGGCTGCTCTAACATCCACAACTCACACACGCCGGTACGAGAGGCTCCCTGCCCATCGTCACCGACTCCGGCTGCTTCAACAGCCACAAGTCAACACATCGGTACGAGAGGCTCCCTGCCAATCGTCATCGACTCCGGCTGCTTCAACAGCCTTAAACCAAGCACAGAACGGAAAACCTCACACCAGCAGCAGTTCACAAGGTGCTCAATAAAACTACGCTAAGGAATCACCTCACATCCGCCCATGACCGTGGGCACGGCTGTTCGAACAGTTGTTAACCTCTGCAGAGGGGGTACACTTTACCCACACGACGTTACTAACCCCGAATCACCCAGCCCGCGACTCTCAGTCACGTCTGGCGACCCTGAGGCTTTCACGACAAGGCATTTCGAAAGCCGACTCAGGGTCATCTTATGCCAACGAGAGGGGTCCCACGGACCAACACCAGGTTAGGTCCCAGACCATACTGTGCCAGGAAGCCCAGGGGTCCTCCCCGACACCACCCCGGCGAATCCACTTGTCCCTTGGCATCAAGATTTCCCTGGCCTAGCTAGTTACTCAGCCAGGGGCGTCCCATATCACCCATGTGGTCGTACTTGACATATGCTTGGATGTAATTCCCAAGGAATCGGTCCTTAGGGCGAGAACGAGCAGACCGTACCTCCAGTACGTCTCCCGTACCGCGAGTTGTAGAAACTCACTTTAGTTTTCAAGGCACCGACCCAAGTGTCGGGTTTTCCAAGCATTTTGTAAACTCATGTTTTACCCAGGTGATCAATCTTAAAGTTTGAGGGGAGTCCCGGTATTCGCACACGAGGTACGGATACCGAGGCATCACCTGAGGGGTGACAAGGGTGTTAGGGTATTCAAATAACCAAGGAAGGTGAATGCAGCAAATGGGTAGGGCCTGCCGGTTGTATTGCAAACCGAGGCCTAGTGTCAAGTGTAACCTAAGTAATGCATAGTTTGCGGAGTCAAAATACTTAATTTAAATTATGGGTTCAATTGATCAAAGGTGACTTGCCTTGCTCGAGATCTTGAGCTTCTTCCTCGAAATCCGCGCACTGCGGGTCTTCGGGCTCCGAGACTACACGCGAAACGAGACGACTCAACAAAACGATAAAAAGAAGCCCTATTAAAGACCACTAAGCATGCCATTAGGTAGATCTCGATTTTCGAGGAATTTTGGAAGTGGAACGGAGTTAATCGGACGAACGGTTGAAAAGATATGAATTTCCGAAGGTTAAAGGATTTTCTGGAATAAAGAAAAGGAATTAATAATTAATTAATAATTCCCTGGAAAAGAAAAGAAGGAGGGACTAAAATTGGACTTTATTTTGGGCGGCTAAGGGCAGCCCAAGGGAATGGAACGGGCGCGGCCGAATTAATTGGGTCGGCGGCCCGAAGGGATCGGCCTAGGCCGAGCAAGGGAGGCCGTTGGGCCAAGGGGACCGATGGACCGGCCGATGGCCCAAAGAATTGGCCCACGGCCGATCGGTGCGCGAGGGTTGGCCGATGGGCCTAGCGGCCGATGGGCCGGAGGCCGATAGCCGGGGGCTGAGCAGGCCGGCGCTTGAGGGCGCGGCCCACGGGCGAAAGGCCGAGTGGCCGAGGGGGGGTCCAAAGGCCGACGGCTCGAGGCCGACAAGAGGCCGAGGGGGAGAGGGGCCGACGGGCCGACTGGGCCGAAAAGGGGAAGTAGGCCGAGGACGGCTTGGCGGCGCGGCCCGGCCGATGAAGGGGGTTTGACCGGTCTCCGTGGGGTCGGGGCGGGCGGACGGGGAGTAAAGGAGGAAACTCGCCCCGGAGAGGGCGGCTCGCGGGCGGCGTGCTCCGGCGAGGGCGGCGAGCCGAAGGGGGCGGACGGCGATGGTAGGCGCCGGTGGAGAGAGAGAAGAGATGAGGCGGAGTTGGTTCGCCGGCACGAATTGAGGAGAGAGGGTGGTGCGGCGGCGGCCGACGACGGCGCCACGCGACGGCGGGCACAGGCCGCACGGGGCGGAGCTAGGGGAGAGGATGGCGGCACGACGGCGGCGCCCGGGGGAGAGCTACGACGCTCCTAAGGCCCTAGACCGGGGAGAAGAGAGGTGGCGGCAAGGGGAGCGGGGGAGATTTACCACGGCGGAAGGCGCTTGCCGAGGGCTGGGACGACGACGCGGGCGCGGCACGGCTCCGGGCGAGGAAGAGGGCGGCGGAGATGGCGCCCGGAGCTCCTTCGGGCGCCCTCGGCTGCGGCGGCGGCGGACGGCAAGGGCGGCGGCGGCAGCGAGGCGGAGTGGAGCGGGCTCGGGTGGAAGCGGCAATGGCGGTCGGGGAGAGGGGATTTTATAGGGGGGCGTTAGGCGGTTTTGGGAGGGTGAGGGCGCGGAGGTCGGTTCGGCCGGGGAGAGGCGGTGGAGCGCGCGGGAGGGGACCGGCGCAAGCGGACAAGCCGGCGCGCGCCGGGTGACATCGGCGCCGGTCGGAAAAGGGGAAAAGGGCAAGGGGAAAAGGGGGTTTGCCCCCTTGCCGAAACGGGAAGGGGATAAAGCGGAGAGGGGGGGCACGCGCGCGCGCTCGGGCAGCGGCGCAGGGGCCCGGCTGACGACGGCGGCGGTCGGACGGAACGGCGCCGGCGAGAAGGGGAGAGAACGGGGAGAGAGACAACGGGAGCGGGAGAGAGAGAAAGGGAGGTGCGGACCGGCTCGGGCGCGGACCGGGCCGAGCGGCCTGGCGCGGACCGGGCCGGGACGGCACGCGGGAGGGAGCTGGGCCGGGCGATGGCCCAGGGAAAGAAGGAGGCCGAGGACTGGGCCGGGCGGCGGCCCAAGGAAGGGAGGGAGAGGGAAGCGGCCGAGAGGGAAAACAGCCTGGGTCAAGGGAGGTAAAACGGACTTTTTCTGAGGGTTTGGTTTTGGGAGGATTAGGGCTCGGATTTGAATTCCGATTTCGCGGTTTTCTCCGGGATTGAAGCGAGAGGGGAAACACGAGACCTTGGCACACGACCAGACTCAACCGAAGAGCAAACTTTCGCAAATAGGGTTTTTAGCAGATTAGTTTTCCCTCTAACGCCGCGACAAAACGGGCGTTACACTTATCCACTAATCAATTTCTTGCTTCTATCCGCCTCTCTCTCCTCTCTCTCGCACGCCGTGCCGCCGCCGCTCTCTACTTGTGCCTCTGTCTCGCATGCCACCGCTGCCGCCACTTGCGCTCGCGCCTTCTCTATTCCTCTCCCCTTCCCATCCTCTTCCATGGTCGTGGCGGGGTCTCTCTGCCGCTGTCGGCGCCGCAAGATGTTGTATGTTTTTTTGGTATTCTAAGTTATGGATTAGGGGATTAGTGTGGGGTTGATCTTAATCTGTTGATTTGGGGAATTGTTGATCCTGTATGTTCTTGATATGTTGATGTGGATTCTTGATCCGATGTTGGGAAACAAGTTTGGACTAGTCGAAGCATTGGCTCATCGGCTCGAGCCGATGTTTCGAGACGACATTTCTTTTTTTAATCGTGGAAAGCACAAAGGTGCCAGTTCTACCACCGGCACCAATAACTCTAGGGCATTAGTGTCGAATGATTGGTGCCGACTGCAAATCCGGCACCTAGATATGCCGGGTTTGCACCCGGCACCTGAGGTGTTTTGCAGTACTGGCAGAGTGTATTCACGCATTAGTGTTTTAGACTGTCGATTCACGCATTAGTGTTCTAAACCATCGAATGGATGGTATATTCTTGTGGTTTTGTTCATCATCTTATTTTTACCCTATCAATTTATGTTATTCTTCATCTTGCTCCTCTCTAAACAGCTCCTCCGCCTTAGCAGCCAGTGGCGTTGAGATACTGACAGGTGGGCTGTACAAATTTAGCACTCATGTGTCAGGGCTGTAACGGCAGTTCCAACATGCCCATGTGACAGTGTCTCATTGCAAAGGCTGACGATACGCTTAGGGCATCCACAATATAGTGAAAAAGTAGGTAATAGGGATTAAGGTGTTCTTACTATCATATAAGATACATTATGAAAGCTACCACATCATATAAACACTTTGTGATGGGTCATATCTAAATAATGGCATGGTTCATGTGTGGGGATTTTTTTGATGTGTGTTCTACCTTATTATCCACTCTACATATATATATATATATATAGTGTAATCTGGAAACGTATTCTATGCACACAAGTCTTCTGTGTACACACCGTGCACACCAACTAACAAATTTTATCAAAAAATTCAGAAAAAAATGTACATATACTTTTAGTAGTATTACATCTATGTGTGAAGTCTTATCTTAAAATTAATTATATATAAGGAGAAAAAAGATAAAATTCTAACATATTTATGCTTTCAACACTGTCAGAATTTTTATTTTTTTTATGACTAAAATATAATGAATTTAAAGTTAAGTGTAATACTACTAGAAGTATTTATATAATTTTTTCTTGATTTTTTGATAAAATTTATTAGTTGGTGTGCACGTGTGTACACGAGAAGGCTTATGTGCATAGTATATGTTCTTGTGTAACTTTAATCTAATATTATCATCTACCCTATTACCGTAACAAACATTGAGGAGCCCGTGCCTCCCGATTTCCGCTTACGGCTGTCCTTCCGCCGCCGTTTCGAGTTGGACTCGCGGCCGACCCCGATTCCTATTCCGATTCCGACTCCTCATCCTAAGTTGAGAACACAGCGGCACAACGGCACTATGTTAGCTTTGCCCAAGGATGCGAAGAACTCACGGAGCAGCAAACTCACGCGAGCAGCAAACTCAAGCGATGACACACACGCACGAGTAGCAAATTGTAGTGGACACACACGATAGATCGATAATGGCGACGCACGCGCACTCAACTTTTCTCTGTATGGCTCAATGGAGATGAACACAGGGAAGCTTTTCGGCAACAAATGCCCTTTTGTCTCTTTATCTGTGACTCACACACTCAAACACAGAATTTACATGGAGCTTATAAGGCTCAGGTGACGACGTGACTTACACGCCGAGCAACGTCCTGATGGTCGAGTCTCACGCAGATATACGCTCGCACGATCCGTACATGCACGGCCACTAACTACTGCATGCCGTGCTCCACGAACCGGCATGAGACGCCCGCTTCCTCTGTGCAGCTAACAACCCTGAGGAATCGCTCCAACTAATCCATGCAAAACACACACACTAACTAATTATGCACTAACAAATTAGCTAGCTAGTCTACCATGCAAACACATCTACACGTGAACACATCATGTTGCTGCCCTTTCACAACACATGCAAGGATATATCATGCCTACTAGTCAAGATTAATACTAACACACTATATATCGGGGAGGCTCACAAGCGACGCAGCAAGGAAACAGGCGGAGACGACCGACGACGTTGCCTGATCAGCAAATGCTCGAGAAGAAGCAGGGCTTATGGACGCTTCTGCGACGGCGGCACCAACTTCCGACGAGGCCGAGGCGACGGCGGCCGCAGTAGGAGCAGTAGCTGTAGCTGTCATCACCACCGGGGAAGAAGAGAAGTGCGCCGACGCGGCGGCGCCAGCGGCGACGACCTCCGCAGGCGGAGCCAGAGGAGACGGCAGCGGCGAGAAGAAGGTGCCGATGCCGCAGGGGTACCTCGATTACATCCTGGCATGGAAGAGGGGGCCACGGCGCAGCTCCGACGACGACTGGGAGAGGATCTCGCCGGAGCATCGCCGTAAGCGCGACGAGATTTGCGCCGCCTGGAAGGAGCTGGACGACAGCTTCGATGAATTCCAGGACGAGGTGCGTCGCGAGGTTGAGAACAATGGCTGTTACATGGTCGACGAGAGCTACTTCACCGATCAGGCTGAGCTCGAGGCTCGGCTCAGGGAAGTATGGGCCAAGATCGACTGGAGCGGCATTGAGACCGCTGACTGGGACGAATTTGACGACCCGAATTGAATGCGATCACTGTAAATAATAGGGTTACATGTCATGATCATATGTTGTGTGCTGGATATATACATCCCCCTATTAATGTATTGACACTTATGTGAGCTCAATAGTAATTGCTATGTAACCTGGGGAGTTCATCAGGAATTATATATATTGTGGATTGAGTAGTTAATTTGCAAAATAATGGGATGAATTAAATATTGTATAATGTAAATACAAATTATATTTTAGAAAAAGTTATCTAAGAGTGGCACAAATTGGTTCTGATGCTTTTGATGATATTCAAACATACTCCTTTCGTTTCACATTATAAAATATTTTGGCATATCCATCCCTCATTTAGATTCAACAACATCCATATGAATTTAGACATATATACGAAGCGCACCCCTACATAAATTCATGCCTAAATCTATTCAAAATCCAAAACATCTTACAATGTGAAACGGACTAAAAAATGCCCACTCGAGGGTGCGTGACAATGGATGTTTTGAGTGATAAATAAAGTTTGATCCAGAATGATAGACAGGAGAGCAGCGACCATGCCTCTCCACCACGTGAGGGCATGCCCTCCCGTGGACGCGATGCAAGGACGGCGGCCACGAGGCTGATGGCTAAGGGTGTCGTCTGCTTGCCGGCCATCGCTAGCCCTCTTGATCTTGCACTACTACGGAAAATATTTTTGCAGACGGCCAGATCCGATTTTTGCATGCGGTTTGTCGGCCCGCATGCACGGAAAGGTTTGCGAAAATCACCTTTTTCGCATGCGGCCTGCCCAACCGCATGCAAAGATAGATCTTCGCATGCGGCCAGCCTAAGCAGCCGCAAGGGAAGATTGATCTTCCCATGCGGTCGGCTTAAGCCAGCCGCATGCAATAATCAATCTTCCTACGCGGCTGCTTAGGCCGACCGCATGTGAAGATTGATCTTTCCATGCGGCCGCAATACTACTGGCCCTACTGGCCGCATTAGAAGATCATGTTGCCTATGTAATATTATATTTTTAATAATTTTCTTAGAATGAAACACATATAATATAAGAGAGTCGTCGTTTCTCGCACGTAGAGAGTAGAATATTACATTGACAAATAATTAGTCTTTCAATATAAAAAACCAAAAACATTTATATACATATGTACACATATGTACACACGTTGTTTCCCCATGCAAACATATTTGCATCCATGTATATAGTACAAACTATTGATTGTTTCATCAATATTGAATATTTTCAACGCACGTATTCTTTCTCCCACTTCCTAAGGGGTTTGAACTCGTCTTCTAATGCAAGTTGGCTCTCTTTGTCGTAGAAGACCCCTAATGTGTTGCAGCACTCTCGACGGAGGAAGTGGCATAGGTCAGCGCATATGTCAAGAATGGTCTTCTTGTCGACATGGCTTTCCCTAGTAAGTATTTCTAGGATCTGTACAAATAAGGCAACATAAGTTAGCAAATAAATTTAGACGAAATAGCATTTACGGAGAACAATATCCAGACTTACAGTAGCGTTCTCTGTTGTGAACCTCCCGTCGGCTCTAAGCATATGGCACACGTAATACCCACACAGATTAGTATTCGCAGGTTGTTTGAAACAATGGGAACAAAACCAATAGCACCCGTCAATATAGAAAAGTAAGTACGGCAACAATTTATGTGGACACATCGATCTTACCGGCCAGTTTGTCTTCACGGTAAGTTTTGTCTTATTTGGATCGTTCCGTGGCCTGTTATGTCTAATGTAGTACTTGTGTGCTCTATGTAAAAAAAGAAAATTTGGTTGAGTTAATTTGAAGCTTGACACAAAAAACTACTTATCGACGGGTACTTTAGCACTTACAAGTTTAGTAAAACTAGGAAATCCATGTACGTGTCCTTGTCGTAGTGTGTCGGATCGAGCACCACGACCTCGTTGTTCCTTGGATACACCAGAATTAATATATAGTGGTCACTGCAAATAAGATAAGATTAATTCAATACTGTTTTTAGTACTAATGATGTAGTACGACGCAATGAATAACACAACTTAAGATGGATGTTGCGTACGTAAAGGCGTAAGGGACCATTAAGACATTTTTGTCCTGGTGCCTGAGCATTGCTTGTCCTAAGTACATGGCCACCTCGACCCTCTTCTTAGTGTACAAACCCTTGATATATGCTTCTTTTTCCTCAGTGATCTTGTTCTTTAAGGCAGGATCATCCTCTCGAAGTTGCACCGTGTGTTGCATTTTACAAACCCTTGTTGGGTTTACGTAGCCTACCTTTTCCCTCAAATTTCGCCATGCGTGGATTTGTGACCTATGAAATAACATAACTGTCACACCCCAATCTAGCCCCGAACGGAGGCCAGAATAAGGCGATCCAAAATAACCTGTATGCCTGTACCAGTCCCAGGAAATAGCGTTGGTACAACAGGAAGATAGAATATCACAACAACAGCGGTCTCTTTATTAAGAGTAGAATTACAACCAGGGTTGGAACTGCAGACAGAACCCGAGTTCGCAACAACATTACAAAAAGGCGAAAGCGGAAAAAGGCGGAGACTGGCCCTAAGCCACAAGCGAAGCCTTAGGGAAAGGCCAGTTGATGTAACACCCTGGCCCAAGGCATAATAGGATTGATAGGATACTCATGCCAACAAGTTACAACTTCTTTTCCAGAAGCCCATCTCCAAAGAACTCTAAAGTTAAGTGTGCTTGGCCTGGAGAAATCTAGGGATGGGTGATCGACCGGGAAGTCCTTCCCGGGTGCGCACGAGTGAGGACAAAGTGCGCAGAAAAGACTGGTGTTGGTTTGTGAGGGCAGTCTATGTCCTATTTAAGCTGCTAGATGTAAGCGGGCCCGGCCTCGTGGAGGCGGGACGTTACAGTATGGTATCAGAGCCGACTCTCGCGGTTTCACGGGCGCGTGTGTCGCAGTTGCGCAGGCATGGTGCGCATGGCTGGTGTGGACCCGATGTGGTCACACAGCATGGCACATGCGCTGGCACTGGACATGGGTGTGTCGCAGTTGCGCAGGCATGGTGTGCATGGCTGGTGTGGACCCGGTATGGTCACACAGCATGGCACATGAGCTAGCACTGGACACACGGACGTGGCCAAGAGAGGGAGTTCCTGGCTTGGGGTTGATCGACGAGGATGTCGATCTCTTAAGGGGGTGAGGATGTAACACCCTGGCCCAAGACATAATAGGATTAATAGGATACTCATGCCAACAAGTTGCAACTTCTTTTCCGGAAGCCCATCTCCAAAGAACTCTAAAGTTAAGCGTGCTTGGTGCGCAGAAAAGACTGGTGTTGGTTTGTGAGGGCAGTCTATGTCCTATTTAAGCTGCTAGATGTAAGCGGGCCCGGCCTCGTGGAGGCGGGACGTTACAACTTTGATGAGATGGAAGTTTGTTTCATGTATTCCCTTGCACGAAATATATAAGATGTAAGAACTTACATGCAAATCGTTGTAACGAGATTGATATCCATTTTATCAAGCTTGAAGAGGGTGTGCAGGTCCTTGAAATTGATTACCAAGAAATTACTAGGTCCCTTGACGAAATAGTTTTCAGGGACCATGACACTAATGAAACCAAGGCCCTTTTTGATTGCCTTCATGTACCACTCATGCAACAACCTCATTTGCCAAGGAAGATCTTGCATGACGTGCCAGGGTAAGAATGGCTTGCCATATTCATCTGTTTTTGGCACGTCATCAGATAACCAAGAATTCAAGTCGTCCACGCAATCATGTACTGATTTTTGATCTTTCGACAGCTTTGCAGGGTCTTCTTTCCTTGGTTCTATCGCACTTCTCCCCTTGAATGATGAAAATGCTAATCTCGCTTCATATACTGCATTTTCCTTAGGGTCGTACTTGGAAACCATTATTAGTATTCGCCAACGAGCTTCACTGGTAGGAATGGGGATGGATGTGGCTTTCGGTGGGAGTTGAACCTGTTGCGCGAGAGTTGATTGTGGTGTAGGAGGAGATTGATGAACCGGTGGCGAAGGTGGGTCTTGTGAGGTAAGAGACCCTCGTGGGGACAGTGGGCCTTGTAGGGTAGGAGACCCTTGTGGGGATGGAGGTCCTGGTGGGGACGGCAGTGCCGGTGGGCCAGCTGTTGTTGGCGTCGATTGAGCTGGTGTTGATGGTGGTTGTTTGGATAGAATGATGTCTCGACGATGCCATAAGATGAACTGGTTCACTGCATCCCCGAGTAATTCTATCCCCTCAGGTGCTGGGATGTCTAGCTCCAACGATACATGATCGGCATGGACCTTAGCGACTTACACCTTTGCGTACTCGGCTGGAATTGTAGTGTTGTGAAAATCTCGACCTGCTATTGCTAAGTCAATCCCAACCTCTCTTGTTTTCCCAGCTCTGCCAATGGGAATGACCAAGTTGCACGGCGTCAACCGGTGAGAAGATCCACTCGGTATGGAGTTGTTTCAACCGACCCCACACTACTCGGCACCTTCGCGGTCTGCTGGGGCGCTTCGGGATGTAGGTTGGGGAAAGCAGTTGGATTCTGAACCGCCAGAGAGTAGAAATGTGCCTTCACTTGTTCGGCTATTTTTTCTTCCAACTTCTCTTTGTACCTGTCCCGCTTCTTGTAACTCTTGACCTTTCGTGGAAATCCTTCTTTTCAATTGGTCTTTGATGATAGACCTCTTACCCTGCCGGAGTGTTTGGCATTGCCCAATGCAGCTATCAGCTGATCGTGCTTTCTTTTGGGAACGAACTCTACTGACTTCTCCTTCTCGGCCATACTTACAATCTTCGAGGTGACCTCCACGATGTTAGGCGTCTCAAACATGATCTCGCCCTCGTTCGTGACCTGCCCCGTGCTTCTTGCCCAAAGCCAGTTCCTACTCCTTTCTATTAGGGGGTCAACCACCAGGGGCTTGCCCTCAGCTGCGAACTTTTATTCCTTTTCACGCCATTCATCCACATGGCCATCATACCCACTCGACCCTAGTTGGTGAGGATATTTGTTTCTTTTCGCCAGCTCTGACATCCTTTTACTCTTGCCAACGCTTCCGGTATTGTCATCGTCGTGACAAACCTATCCCATTCGGCCTAAGATATGTTGCCATACACCATGAATGGAGACTTGTTCTTTTGGACATAGTGTTTGTTCATATCTGACCTCCATTGTCTCCAACGGTCTCCCAACTTCTTCAATGCATACTCTTTCCCCCTTACCTCCGATCCTGGTGGATACACAAGGTATTTTTGTAGCTCATTCCACATCATTGTCTTGACGCTTTCGTCTACCTGCTCCCATAGCTTTACATTCAAAGGACCGTACGTTCTTGCCAGAACTCTGCACGTGCTGCTGAACATTGACATTGTTGTCTTTGGCTCGACGGGCTTTCCATCCCTGTTGAGAGCAACTATGTAGTGTGTTTCCTTCGGTAGTTGATTCCTATTTCGTTCACCACGCCTTCTTTTTGTACGCCCTCCTACACTTGTCGACGTGTCCGTAGGCTCCGGGGCCGACATGGCTGTGTCTATTTCTAACTCGGGTAGGGGGGCAGTCTGGGCCGCCTTGTGTTTTGACCGACGCCTAGTTTCCATCTGCTCAAAAACGTTCATTTTTCATTAGACACTTCTAATCTCTACGTCGACTAGATTAAAAATTACGAAATTCGGCCTCCAGTACACTTACTGCCTGCTTGACAGGTACATAATTGGGGGTCATCTTCCGGAGGGAGAACTTGCATTGTTTCCATTGCATGCGGGTCGCTGGGGGTGCGCCAGGAGTCTTCACTACACGCTGCATGCGAATCGACACCCTCTTTCTCTACATCTCCTTCAGCGAGATCGAGTGCTTGTGATGGAACTTTGTCATTCGACATTTCTATAATAAACCACCTCTAATTATTATGCCATATGAAATATTGTAAATATAATGTCATAAAATTGGCTCATAACCATGACAAGTGCGAGTTGTCATGTAATATCGCATAATTTGTACGTATGGAATCGCATAACTAATTTACCATAATTGTCACAAAAAAACATAAGTCCATCTCAAAATGTACATCTAAAATCTCCATCTCAAAAAATTCATCTAAAAATGTCTATCTCAAAATTTACATCTAAAAATGTCCATCTCAAAATTTACATCTCACAATGTCCATCTCAAAGTATAGCGTAACTATTTCACCATAATTGTCACAAAAAAACATAAGTCCATCTCAAAATTTACATAAAAAATTTACATCTAAAATTTACATCTATGTCGATGCCAGGTTGTTTTGGGCCTTGTATAAGGATAGTCAACAGAATGTACTTTTGCTTCTGACATATCCATGTAGGGAGGTTGTACATGGTGAGCAGAACTAGTCATGTGTTGTGTGAGATGCTTAGGTCACAAAATGGGTTCATTCTATCCGTGCTTAGTGCAAACCTCACATTTCTCGGATCCTTTGCAAATTCTGAATGTTTTGAATCAAAGGTTTTCCATTGTCGAGCATCAGCGTGGTGTCGAATCATACCATCTGTCTTACGGTTCTCTTGATACCACCTCATCAACTCGGCGTCATTAGGGTTTGAGAAGAGGCGCTTCATCCTTGAAAACTATCTTATCCCTTCAAATCCGCCTCGGATCCATCCTTCATTGTTGGCATCACTTTACCATATTTTGTTGTTAACAGTGACATGACATTTATTAATCTACCAAAAATCAAGTTTAAATTCGACCGGCCTATACATTAAGGAAAAAAAGACAAATTCGGATGTGAACAGTAGTCATTGTTAATGTGTTGGTCAAACCTGGTCCAACTTGTAACAAATGATAAAGATGTGTGGTGTTAAGTGAAAAGATTGAACTAGCCCTAGTCTAATATGTCACTTTGATCAATATAGATGTGCTGACACAAAATTCGTCACACACACAAAGTCCTGAGAGATTTGCTTACTCTAGTGCAGGTCCTATCAAATTCGGGTTCAAGACATGCTAGTTAGTTTGATCCTGCAACTAGCAAGAATAAACAAGAAATATTATACCAATGGTCCAATCGGCTAAGGGGCCGATACAGTTTGGTTTGCCCAAGCCGATCGGCTATAACCAATAGAGTTTAAACATGAAAAAGGTAAAACATCATCAGTGGAAACAAAGACATAATACACCTGCCAATCTCTTTAACCTTATTACAATCAATCTTGATAGATCGGACTCAACTGAGACAGTATAAGATCAAAAGTAATAAAATTAAAGATTTAGGCAGGTATATGTTATCTTTGAAACTAAAGCTTAATGAGAGCTCTATATAAAGCAGTTTGGCCAATATCAATTAAGACAAGCTAAAATATAAATTACCAGCAATCTACAATTATTTATAAAAATCTAGATAGATTGGAACTAACCGATACAGTACTAAATTGAAAGTAACAATTGCAGGAACTAGCCGATTAAATTAACCTTGTAACCATGTCGCTTTACCTTTGTCAGGAGCTAATCTAGGTGCCGGTTTGGTTTGGATCGTCCTCTCCTCATTCGTCGACAACCTGGCTACTGGATACCGCTAGTTTTCACCCATGGGTGTCGTAGCGTCGTGCTTCTTATGCCGCTAGGACACGTAGGTAGTGTTTGGTTGCAAGGATGGGATGGAATGGGATGGGGCGAACCCACTTTTAGGGGTGTTTGGTTTAGGGGTGTCACGCCCCAAACTAGCCCCGAACAGCGGCGATAATAAGGCGTTCCAAATTAACCTGTAAACCTGTACCAGTCCCAGGAAACAGTGCTGGTATAACAGGAAGATTGAATATCACAGCGACAGAGGTCTCTTTATTAAGAGTAGAATTACACCCAAGGTTGGAACTACGGACAGACCCCGAGTTCGCAACTGCATTACAAAAAGGCGGAAGCGGAGGCTAGCCCAAAGCCACAAGCATGACTTGGGGAAAGGCCGAAACCCTACTACAGCTCGTAGTTCGCTTGCTCCTGAAAGAACTCCTCTTCAGCAGGGTCCACTTCTTCGTCTTCGAGAACTTTGGGGGGGGGGGTTATTTATATAGAGCAAGGATGAGTACGAGAGTACTCAGCAAGTCAAGGGAAATTAAGTGTTTGATGCAAGCTTCAAAGGAGAGCCAATTGTTTTCGCGTTTGATTTTAGTTTAAGACTTTCAGAAGGACTAAGTGAGTGCTTCTCAACGGCACGGACGAGAGAGTGTGTCTTATCCGGCCGGAGCAGTGAAATGTATGGATTGATTCTGTCATCACGAAAGGCTCCCTGCCAATTGTTTACCGAAACCGGCTGCACCGACAGCCACAAGTCAAGCACTGAACAGACTTCCTTCCACCAACAGCAGTTCACAAGGTAGTAAACAAAACTACGCTAAGGAATCACCTCACATCCACCAATGACCGTGGGCACGGCTGTTCAAACAGTTTGTCAACCTCTGCAGAGGGGGTACACTTTACCCACATGACGTTACTAACCCGGGTCACCCAGCCCGTGCATAACAGCCACGTCTGACGACTTTGAGGTTTTCACGACAAGGCATTTCGAAAGCCAACTCAGGGTCACCTTATGCCAACGGGAGGGGTCCCACGGACCAACACCAGGTTAGGTCCCAGACCATACTGTGCCAGGAAGCCCAGGGGTCCTCCCCAACACCACCCCGGCGAATCCACTTGTCCCTTGGCATCAAGATTTCTCTGGCCTAGCTAGTTACTCAGCCAGGGGTGTCCCATTCACCCATGTGGTCGTACTTGTCATATGCTCGGATGTAATTCCCAAGGAATCGGTCCTTAAGGCGAGAACGGGAAGACCGTACCTCCAGTACGGCTCCCGCACCGCGAGTTTTGGAAACTCAATTTATTTTCAAGGCACCAACCCAAGTGTCGGGTTTTCCAAGGATTTTGTAAACCCAACTTTTTAGGAAATAGGTTTTCCCGCTAACGCCACGACGAAACGGGCGTTACAAACCGACCCCCCTAACAAGAATCTCGACCCCGAGATTCAGCACCTAAGGGAGCAGCTTCGGGAACTCAGCACGGAGAAGATCTTCACGTTCCCACGTTGCCTCATCCTCTGAGTGGTTGCTCCACTGAACCTTGTAGAATTTGACGGTCTTTCTTCGAGTCTGACGTTCAGTCTCTTCAAGAACTCTGATCGGTCTCTCTTTATAGGTTAGGTTCTTCTCCAGTTCAATACTTCCCAAGGGAACATGTTCCTCTAGAACACGAAGACATTTCTTCAACTGGGACACATGGAACACATTGTGCACGTCTGTCAGTCCTTCCGGAAGTTCAAGCTGGTAGGCAACTTCGCCACGTCTGGCGGTGATGAGGTAGGGGCCGATATAGCGAGGAGCTAACTTGCCGGACATCCCAAACCTCTTCAGACCACGGAGTGGAGACACCCGTAGGTACACGTGATCTCCTACCACAAACTCGAGATCACGCCTCCGGTTATCTGCATAATTTTTCTGTCTGGTCTGTGCTGTCTTTAAACGGTCACGAATTATCTTGACCTGACTTTCAGCTGCCTTGAGTACGTCAAGGCCAAACACTTGTGCTTCGCCTACCCCATTCCAACACAATGGGGTGCAACACTTTCGTCCAAGAAGGGCTTCATTTTGGGACATCTGGATACTGGATTGGTAACTGTTGTTGTAGGAGAACTCAGTGTAAGGTTGACAGTGATCCCATGTGCCTTCGAAGTCCAAGGCACATGCACGAAGCATGTCCTCCAAGATCTGGTTAACCCGTTCTGTCTGCCCGTCTGTCTACGGGTGATAAGCGATACTGAAATTTAAGTTGGTGCCCATTGCCTCGTGCAACTGCTGCCAGAACCTTGAGGTAAACTGAGTGCCTCGATCTGACACTATCTTCATTGGGCAACCGTATCTGCAAACCACGTGGGTCATATATAGGTCTGCCAACTTTTTCCCATCGTAGGTGGTGTTCACAGGTACAAAGTGGGCTGCTTTGGTTAAACGGTCCACGATTACCCAGATGGAGTCATACCCGCTAGGGGTTCTTGGTAAGCCGGTGATGAAATCCATACTGATCTCTTCCCATTTCCACTCGGGAATTCAGAGAGGTTGTAACAAGCCGGCGGGTTTCTGGTGCTCGGCCTTCACTCTTTGGCATATGTCGCATAGGGCTACGTATTCGGCAACACCTCGCTTCATTCCAGCCCACCAGAAGTATTCCTTGATGTCTTGGTACATTTTGGTACTTCCAGGATGGATGGAGTAAGCAGATTCATGAGCTTCTCTCAGAATGAGGTCCCTTAATTCCTTTTTAGCTGGCACGCAGATGCAGGATCCGAACCAAACAGTACCCTGGTCGTTAGTGGTAAAACCTTTCAGTCTTTTCTTATGGATCTTATCCTTCATCTCTTTTATGACTTCGTCTTCTCGTTGCGCTTCTCGAATTTGAGCTTCTAGGGTAGGTTGCACCGTAAGTGTCACGCCCCAAACTAGCCTCGGACGGAGGCCAGAGTAAGGCGATCCAAAATTAACCTGTATGCCTGTACCAGTCCCAGGAAATAGCGCTGGTACGACAGGAAGACAGAATATCACAACAACAGCGGTCTCTTTATTAAGAGTAGGATTACAACCAAGGTTGGAACTACGAACAGAACCCGAGTTCGCAACAACATTACAAAAGGCGGAAGCGAAAAGCGGAGACTACCCCTAAGCCACCAGCAAAGCCTTGGGGAAAGGCCGAAACCCTACTACTGCTCGAAGTCTGCTTGCTCCCTTAAGAACTCTTCATCAGCAGGGTCCACCTCTTCGTCTTCGAGAACTGGGGGGGTTTAATTATATAGAGCAAGGGTGAGTACTGAAGTACTCAGCAAGTCAGGGGAATTAAGTGTTTAATGCAAGCATCAAGGGCAGGCCAGTTGTTTTTCACAATTGATTTTAGTTTGAGATTTTCAGACACATCTAAGTGAGTGCTTCTCAATGACACGGATGAGAAAGTTCGTCTCGTCCGGCCAGAGCAGTGAAATTGCATCGATTGATTCTTGTCGGCACGAGAGGCTCCCTGCCAATCGTTTACCGACCACGGCTGCACCAACAGCCACACGCGAGAGGCTTCCTGCCAATCGCTCACCAACACCGGCTGCACCAACAGCCACAAATCAAACACGTCGGTACGAGAGGCTCCCTGCCAATCGTCACCGACTCCGGCTGCTCCAACAGCCACAAGTCCACCCATCGGTACGGGAGGCTCCCTGCCAATCGTCACCGACTCCGACTGCTTCAACAGCCTTAAACCAAGCACAAAAGGGAAAAACCTCACGCCAACAACAGTTTACAAAGTGTTCATTAAAACTACGCTAAGGAATCACCTCACATCCGCCCATGACCGTGGGCACGGCTGTTCGAACAGTTGTTAACCTTTGCAAAGGGGGGTACACTTTACCCACACGACGTTACTAACCCCGAGTCACCCAGCCCGTGACTCTTAGCCACGTCTGGCGACCTTGAGGCTTTCACGACAAGGCATTTCGAAAGCCGACTCAAGGTCATCTTATGCCAACGGGAGGGGTTCCATGGACCAACACCAAGTTAGGTCCCAGACCATACTGTGCCAGGAAGCCCAGGGGTCCTTCCCGACACCACCCCGGTGAATCCACTTGTCCCTTGGCATCAAGATTTCCCTGGCCTAGCTAATTACTCAGCTAGGGGCGTCCCATATCACCCATGTGGTCGTACTTGACATATGCTCGGATGTAATTCCCAAGGAATCGGTCCTTAGAGCGAGAACGAGCAGACCGTAGCTCCAGTACGTCTCCCGTACCGCGAGTTTTAGAAACTCACTTTAGTTTTCAAGGCACCGACCCAAGTGTCGGGTTTTCCAAGCATTTTGTAAACTCAAGTTTTACCCAGGTGATCAATTTTAAAGTTTGAGGGGAGTCTCGATATTCGTACGCGAGGTGCGAATACTGAGATTTCACCTGAGGGGTGACAAGGGTGTCAGGGTATTCAATAGTCAAGGAAGGTAAATGCAGCAAATGGGTAGGGCCTGACGGTTATCTTGCAAACCGAGGCCAAGTGCCAAGTGTAACCTAATTAATGCATAGTTTGCGGAAATCAAAATACTTAATTTAAATTATAGGTTCAATTGATCAAAGGTGACTTGCCTTGCTCGAGATCTTGAGCTTCTTCCTCGAAATCCGCGCACTGCGGGTCTTCGGGCTCCGGAACTACACGCGAAACGAGACAACTCAACAAAGCGATAAAAAGAAGCCTTATTAATGACCACTAAGCATGCCATTGGATAGATCTCGATTTTTGAGGAATTTTGGAAGTTGAACGGAGTCAATCGGACGAACGGTTGAAAAGATATGGATTTCCGAAGATTAAAGATTTTCTGCTAAAGGAAAAGGAATTAAAATTTCCTTTGAAAAGAAAAGGAAGGAGGGATGTGAATTGGACTTTTATTGTAGGTGGCTTGGTGCGGCCCAAGGGAAAGGAATGGGCACGGCCGATCGGATGGGCCGATGCCCGAGTGGAATGGCCCACGGCCGAGTGGCGCGGCCTGGTCCGGCCTCCCGAGTGACTCGGGGCCGACTGGGCTCCCGAGTGACGCGGGGCCGACTGGCCGGACCGAGTGACTCGGGCCGACTAGGCACGGAGGCCGAGTGGCCGAGGGGGCCGAGCGGCCGATGCGGGGATGGAGGCCGACTAGGCCGATCGGGGCCGAGTGAGAGGCCGATCGGACCGAGGCCGATCGGGGCGCACCTGCTGGCGCTCGCGTGGCGCCTACGTGGCAGCCACGGAGGCCGGCGGGCGGAAGGGGGCGCGCCGGCTGGCGCTCGCGTGGCGCCTACGTGGCGGCCACGGAGGCCGGCGGGCGGAAAAAGGGAAGGGGACGCCGGGATCAACGGCGTGCGGCAGCGGCGGAGCCATCGGGCGGCGCGGTGCGAGACCAGCAAAGGAGAACGGCACCGGAGCGAGAGGGGAGAGAGGGGAATCGAGCCACCAGCTCGGATTTGAGAGATGAGGCGCGACTGCGACCGGCGACGACGCGAGGTGGCGGCGGCAGCGGTGGCGCGGGGAGGGAACGGAGGAGAGTGGCGGCGGCCTCGGCGGTGCTCCGGGAGGAAGCCTACGGTGCTACCCAACGCTCTACGCCGAGAAAGAAGGGAAAAAGGTGGAGGGGGAGGTGTTTACCGTGGCGGAGCGGCTTGCCGGGGAGGAAGACGACGACGCGGGCGCGGCGCGGCTCGGCTCCGGGCCGAGGAAGAGGGCGAGGGAGACGGCGCCCGGAGCTCCTTCGGGAGCCCACGGCTGCGGCGGCGGGCGAGGACGGCGGCGGTGGCAGCGGAGAGGAGAATGGAGCTCGGTAGGGGCAGCAATGGCGGCCGGGGGAGAAGGATTTAAAGAGGGGAGCGAAGTCGGTTCGCGGAGGTCGGTTTGGGGGCTCGGAGAGGCGGTTCGAGGGCGCGGGGAGGGGACCGGCGCACTCCGGCGCTAGCGGCCAACGGCGCTGTCGGGTGACGTCGGCCGTGGTCGGGGAAAAGAATAAAAGGGAAAGGAAAGGGAACGGCCTCTATGCCGCTTCGGGCAAGGGCGCGCGGGGAGGAATGGGAGAGCGCGCGCTCTCCCTTGGCAGCACGCGCGCAGGCGGCGGGGCCGGGAGCGACAGTCAGCAGCGACGGAACGGGGTGGAGGGAGAGAGAGAACGGCGGAGAGAGAGAAGGGAAACGGGAGAAAGCGAGGCAGAGAGAGGGCGCTCTCTCTCGGCTCGGCGCGTGCGGCGCACGTGTGCAGCGCGCGCGGGCCGAGCGGCCTGGCACGGCCCAGCGGGGAGGGAGCGAGGCCAAAGAATGGGGGACTGGGCCGGCAGCGGCCCAGGAGGGAAAGGGAGAAGGAAACAGGCCGAGAAGGAAAATCGGCCCGGGACAAAGGGAGGTAAAACAGACTTCAGCTGAGAATTTGAACTGGAAGGATTAGGGCTCGGAATCGAAATCCGATTTCGCGGTTTTTTCCGGGATTGAACTGAGAGGGGAAACACGAGACCTTGGCACACGACAAGACTCAACAGAAGAGCAAACTTTCGCAAATAGAGTTTTCAGCAATTAGGTTTTCCCGCTAACGCCGCGACAAAACGAGCGTTACAGTAAGGTTGGCAAGGGTTCCGACCGGGACCACGGCCAATTTCAACTTCTCGAATTCGTGGCACAGTTCATCCTAGGTCGGCCAAACTAGTGCGGTAGGTCTTGCGACTCAACGCGTTGGCGACCACATTTGATTTTCCAGGATGGTAATGCAGACCGAGGTTATAATCCTTGATTAATTCAAACCATCTTCTCTGTCTGATGTTTAGTTCACTCTGAGTAAAGATGTATTTGAGGCTTTTGTGGTCGGTATAAACCTCACATCTGTTTCCAATCAGGTAGTGACGCCAAATCTTTATAGCATGAATCATGGCTGCTAATTCCAGGTCATGCGTAGGATAGTTGACCTCATGGGGCCTAAGTTGTCTTGAAGCGTAGGCCACCACCTTTCGGTCTTGCATCAGGACACATCCCAGACCTTGCCTTGATGCATCACAGAAGATCTCAAAATCCTTTCAGATGTCTGACAGGGTGAGGACGGGAGCAGTCGTCAATCTTTTCTTGAGTTCTTGAAAACTGCGCTCGCATGCTTTTGACCATTCAAACTTCTTTTCTTTCTTTAGCAGTTCCGTCATTAGTCGTGCCAGTTTGGAGAATCTTTCAATGAACCTCCGGTAGTAACCCGCTAAACCGAGGAAACTACGGATCTCGGATACCGTCTTAGGTGAGTTCCAAGCAAGCACGGTCTCAACCTTACTGGGGTCTACTTCGACACCTTTGGTGGAGATGACGTTATCCAACCAGAATTCACACTTCGAGTACTTGGCAAAGAGCTTGTGTTCTCGCAATCTTTCCATCACTTTACGTAAATGATTTGCATGATCTTGTTCACTCCTTGAGTAAATCAAAATATCATCGATGAAAACCACAACGAACTTGTCCAGATAGTCCATGAAAACTTTGTTCATCAGGTTCATAAAGAAGGCTGGAGCATTGGTGAGTCTGAAGGACATCACGGTGAACTCATACAGTCCATACCGCGTTGAAAAAGCGGTCTTTGGGATATCTTCTGGTCTGATCTTAAGTTGGTGATACCCAGATTGTAGATCAATCTTGGAGAACACTTTGGCTCCTTCTAGTTGGTTGAATAAGTCATCAATCCGTGGTAGACGGTACTTGTTCTTTATGGTTACTTCATTCAAGGCTCTATAGTCTACCACCATTCTTTCAGAGCCATCTTTCTTCTTTACCAACAGCACAGGGGCTCCCCAAGGGGATGAGCTGGGTCGCACGTAACCCTTGTTCTGAAGTTCTTCGATCTGTTTCTTAACTTCTGCCAGTTCGTTGGCGGCTATTCTGTAGGGTCTCTTGGCAATAGGAGCTGTGCCTGGGGCAAGTTCTATGAAAAACTCGATTTCTTGATCCGAAGGCATACCGGGTAGTTCTTCTGGGAACACATCGGGATACTCGTTGACTATAGGTACCATTTCCAAAGGAGTGGCTTGCAGACTATTTAGAGTGGATCGGTTTCCGGAAGGAAGGGGAGTGAAACGCACTTGCCTTCCTCTGGGTCCTTGCAGAGTGATGCTTCTTTCAGCACAATCTATTTGTCCTTTGTGCTTAGCCAGCCAATCCATCCCTAGGATGATGTCCAGACCTTGGGAGGCTAGGACTATGGGTTTGGCTGCGAAGCTAACCCCTTTAATTTCTAAATCAATTTTGGGGCATAGTTTATTTGCCCTTATATCCCTTCCAGGGGAGTGTATTACCATAGGTACTTGTAAATTTTGGGTTTTGCAACCATTTCTTTTCACAAAAGCTTGCGATATGAACGAATGGGAAGCTCCTGAATCAAACAGAACGAGTGCGGGTATGGAGTTGATAGAGAACATACCCATCACCACGTCGAGGGCCTCTTGGGCGGTTTCAGCTTGAATGTGGTTCACTCGACCTCGTCCAAAGTTGTTGGAGGTGCGAGAACCTTGTCCACTTGCCTGAGTGACTGGACGGGACGGAGTAGGTGCTGGGGCTCTGGGGAAACTGGTATTGAAGCGTCCGGAGTCAGAGTTTCCCTGATTCTGAGGACACTGTCTGGAGTAATGCCCCATTTGTTTGCAAGTGAAGCACTGCACACTCGCCATTCCTGAGGGTGACTTGAAGGAGGTGACACTGTTCCCTGTGGTATTGCCACTCGGGGCAGGCTGCGGGGGCGGTGGAGTTGGGCGAGGCACCGGCGGACGAAGCGTAAGGCCAGGTTGGCGATTAGCTTGAGGAGCAGGTTGGTGGTACTGCATGGGGTGACCAACTCGAGGGCGTGGCGCCCCACGGGGTGGATGCGCTTGGTAAGTGGACTTGTGTTTCATGTATTCCTCAGTTGCCTCTTTTCTGGCATCCTCTACAAGCAAGGCCTTGTTAACCATATGCTGAAAGGTGGGGAAATCATGGGCAAGCAACTGGATTCTCAACCCTACTGCGATTCTCTTTAAGAACTTCCTGATCTTCTTCTTGTCAGAGTCCATTTCCTCGGGAGCATATCGAGCCAACTTGTTGAAGCGACTTAGGTACTCATTGACACTTCCTGTACCCTGTTTCAAGTGATTGAATTCTTTTTTCTTCATGTCAATGGTGCTTTCGGGCACATGAGCTGCACGGAAGGCTTCGACAAACTCTGTCCACTCAATGTTGGCAGAGTCTGGATGGGCATTATAGTAATTCTCCCACCAGTCGGCTGCAGAGCCTCTCAGTTGATGTGCAGCAAATAGGGTCTTCTCTACTGGAGTGCACTGCACCAGGTTGAGCTTCTTCTCAACATCCTTTAGCCAATCGTCGGCCTCCACGGGCTCAACGGTATGAGAGAATTCTAGGGGACGGGACCTTAGGAAGTCGGTCAGCTTAGATCTGTGGTTGTTATTATTGAAGGGTACTGGGTGCGGAGCCTGCGGCTGCAAATTCTGCTGGATGCCTGCAATGGCTTGGGCTAAGCCCTGCAAGATCTGAGTCTGAACTGCCATCATATGCTGGTAATCAGCCTGAAGCTGGGGAGGTGGGGGTAAGTTGTGAGCATGATTTGCACAGTCTGCTGTAGGATCTGCCCGAGCTGGAGCATTAACCGGTTCATTTCCTGACTCATGTTCCGATTCTGGTTCTTCCCTGTTGGGTTCATAGCCCAAACGAGCGGGAGCATGAGCCACACGACGGGGACGACCGGCCATATAATCTCCCAGAAAGGGGCGGGGTAAGAAGACATAATAGGACTTAAAAGGGGAGTAAAGTAAACGAGCATAGAAAGCACACACTAGTCATAAAGCTTTTCTCAACTCGGAAAGCACCTAATACAACGGGTGTGGACAAGTCACATAGCTATGCCGAGCTTGACTGTACGCACACCACCTCAGATATCCAGACTACCAGACAACACCCATAACAACACACTCACACACTACCTCGCCACGACTCCGAAAGAGTTGGCGGCGGTACAAAAGGTCTAGCACACGAACTCCTCCTACAACAGACGAAATCTACTGCTCTCCTGCCTGGCTGGTTCCAGTGGTTGGCTCATCGATCGAAGAAACATCGATCGGTGCACTCGAAGGGATTGACGAAACCTGTCGAGGACCAGCAACAGGACGGCCTACTAGCGAGCCAAAAGCTGGGTAGTCAAAACGAAACACCGTGGAGGAACCCACAATGCGCTTGCACGCGGTGCGGATCAACCGGACTCTACTGCTCTCCTGCCTGACTGGCTCCAGTGGTCGGCTCGTCTGAAGAGGACACATCGATCGGTGCACGCGAAGGGACCGGCGGAACCTGTCGAGGGCCGGCAGCAGGATGGCCTTCTGGCGGGGTAGGAGCTGGGTGGTCGAAACGGAACACGATGGAGGAGCCCACAACGCGCTTGCGTGCGGTACGGATCAGCCGGAGCCCACGACGGCTGACGACTGGGGTATGGCCTGGGGTGTAGGAGGGGCTGGCAGGGTGTGGGTAAGGGGAGTAAACTGCAAGTATGGCCTAGGAGACGTGGGCCACTGGGAGTGCGAGAAGAGCCATGAGAACTGTAGAAGGACAAGTGGCTGGAGTGGCAAAGGCGGCCAGAGTCTCAGGAGACGGTGTCCATGGAGGTGACACCCTCCTCAGCAAGGTGAGCCTCCAGCGCGGCATAGCGGTGTGCCAGAGAGCGGTAAGCCTCAAAGAGAAGGTCGTGCTGAGTGGCCTGGGCGCCAGAGAGCTCCACCGTGCGAGTCAGCGCAGGGTGCGACTCGCGGTAAGGGCAAGGGTAGCGGCTGTCTGCACGGCCAGGAGGGAGCTGCGAGATCAGCCGGAAGGCCGAACCTGCAAGGCGACGACGGTAGTCGTAGGCCAAGCGACGCAGAGCGGTCCAGGAGAGGTCCTGGTACGTAAGCTGGAGTGTGGGGCGGGCCAAGTTGAAGTGGTGAGGGCGAAGGCCAGCGCTATGTGTACCTCCGCGGGGGTAAAGGTACACGGACAACTCACAGCGGGGAGGGTAACAGTCCACGGAGTACCCAGCGTACTCGGGACAGGAGAAGCCAAGGAAGCCAGCGAGATCTCTCAGCTGGTCGACGTGGTGACCCTCACCAACGCCGTGGGAACTGTGGATGGCGTTGACTGTCATCTACAAATTTTGAAAGAGGAAGAAATCAGTAACCAGTTTTAGCAAACAAAATAAGAAAAAGAAGAAGAAGAGCCTAGCTTTTCGCAAATAGCTTTTTAGAACTTAGCATCCTTATGGTCATCCTAACGTCGGGTTTCGTCCTAAGGCCAAATTTGCGCTCTGATACCATCAGCTTAAATAGGACATAGACTGCCCTCACAAACCAACACCAGTTTGAGATTTCTCCAGGCCAAGCACGCTTAATCTTAGAATTCTTTGAAGATGGGCTTCCGAAAAAGAAGTTGTAACTTGTTAGCATGAGTATCCTATCAATCCTATTATGCCTTGGGCCAGGTTGTTACACGTTGTCACCGAACTGCCATCGCCGAGCTGTCCTGAGGCCTGCCGAAGGGATGGCATGGGTCGCCACCTCTGTATCCGTGCTCACAAGGGAGGGCACAGTGGCCGCTGGATCTAGCGTCCCCTTGCCCGTCGCGCCGGATGTGGACGTCTGCTTGCGGTCGAGGTCATCGCTGCCATCATTGAGCTACAGTTGTCGCCGCCGCCGCTGTCACCGAGCCGCAACCCTAGCTATGGTTGCCACCAAGGCCCGGCGTCGCCGAGCCTACATGTTGAGCTGTTGCTGAGCATGCATAGAGCCATCATCGGGGACAGCCGCCGCCAGATCTAGAGGTCCCGAGTCCCACCATCGGTTGTGGGAACAAAACGGTTGGGTACAATTTTCGAAAATGTTCCTTCTCGGTAGCCGGGGAAGGGAAAAAAATATCGGGCTGTTGTTCTCACACCCGGCCCTGCCTGCCTGAGCATGCATGCATGCATGCCACTATGTGTGAAGAGGAGCAACCATGCAAACCGCAAAAAGAAAAGAAGAGAGAGAGTATGGGAAAGAGGAGATAAGGAGAGGGAGAATAGAAATGAAGGGACATATCTTTAAATTAGTTTTTCTTCTAAATTATTAATCTACTTCTTAATATGATTACACAATTGTGTTCGTTGTAATTAAATCTTTATACCAAGACATCACATGATTATATTCTGATGAAAAAAAAATGTTTCAATCTGTTAACATTCGATGTTTGATATGCGATAGCGACATGTTTCAGTGTGTGTTTCATCATGTTTCACAAATTTAACATAACTTACTTACCTTACTCTCTCTCCTCTCTCCACTCCATCCATCCATACATGCAACATTTAGCGATCTTCAAATGTTTTTCTCCTAAAATAATTATCCGTTATACGATCCGATTACACTGTTGTATTCCTTAGAATTAATTCTTTATAACAAGATATCACACGATTATATTTTGATAAAAAAAATTGAACGTTGTTTCAGCCCTTACAGAAGTTTGTTTCAGTTTACTATATAAAATGTTTCAGACAAATGCAACATTAAAAATACCGACTGTAACACTAATAACCACTTATATGAAACACTGAGTCCCAATGAGTGAAACAAAAAAAATCATATCAGAGATACAATATATTTACAAAAACTTAGTATTGTTGAAATATTTTTATATCACATATAAACACTAAACTATAATTGTTGAAACATTATAAAATACTTGCTAAAACATTTCAAGAATGTCATGTGCAACATTTACGAATTAAATAGCGAAAAATCATATGAATACTACATGAAACATTTAAATGAAATAGGTGCAACATTTAAAAATAATTCATTAATAAAGCTAAATATTTTTTCATCGGACTATAACCATGTGTGGTCTTGTTTTAAATATTTAATTGCAACAAATTTAGTGGTGCAATCGGATCAAGAATTGAATAGGTAAATTAAGAGAAAAGATAGTTTAAAGTTTGCTCAAAAAACTTTAACCAATCTAACAATTGTTTACTAATTACTAGTATGCATGCATAGCTTGTGGGCTGCGTCTGTATGTGCTAGAAAAAGCTGAGGGTGGACGTCAGATTTTTAGCTACAAGATCGGGCGCCCGATCCGTAGATGGCTCCGCAAAATTGAGAAACAGGCGGAGACGCGACAACGACGTTGGCCGATCGATCGATCATCGAACTCAGCAGCAGCGTTCCGCGAAAAGATGGACTCTTCTTCGACGACGGCGGCAGCCTCCGACAACGGCAGCAGAGAACACGCCCACGGCAGCAGCAGCGGTGGCGTCTGCGGCAGCTGCAGTTGTCACCGGTGGGGAGTGTGTCGATGCGGCGGCGACCTCCGCGGAGGGAGACGGCGGTGATGAGAAGCAGCAGCTAGCCGTCTGGGAAGAAGCTGCGCATGCCGCAGGAGTACCTCGACTACATCCTGGCACGGAAGAAGGAGCCCTTCCCTCTCCCGCCGGAGCATCGCAAGAAGCGTGAGTTGGGCGACAGCTTCAGGGAGTTCCAGACGGAGGTCCGGCGCGAGGTCGACGAGAAGGGGTTCTACGAGGTCGATGAGAGCTATTTCACCAATATCGCTGAGATCCAGGCTCAGCTCAAGGAAGGATGGGCCAAGATCGACTGGAGTGGCGCCATCTTTGCCGACTGGGAAGACTTCAACGACCCGAATTGCTATCGCTCGGCGCTCGCTGTATTGACATGGTCACCTGTGAGGCTGTGATGATCATATATATATGTTGTGTGCTCGATGTTGCTGAGGACTATAAATGTATCTGCACTTATGCAGTTATGTGAGCTTAATGGTAATTGCTAACTTGCTATGTAATTACATATTTAAGCTGCGGCTAATTAAGCGAAGAGGGAGAGGGAGAGAGAATGAGAGGCATGCAACAACAATAGTTTACTGCCCTCGACTAGTTTACTGCCAGTTCACAATCAAGAACAACAGTATCGTTGCCTTTTTTTTGTTCCAAACCGGCTGTGATATTATTTTTAGTGAAAGTTTAAAATGAACTGGTAACGATAAGAGTTTTGGCGATGGTTATGTGGTAGTATAACAAACGCCATCAATCAAACCAGGTAGATATAATAAATAACTAGTACACTATTTTTTTTTAGGAAAAGAGAGCCTTATTGATTAAGTAACAGGATTACAATCGTGCAGCAGTATGTGCTTAAGACAGGACGGAGCATGATCACGCCAAACCGCGCAATGAGCCGTCCGTTTAGCAAACTGAGCAAGTTCATGAGCTACCCTATTACTCTCTCTTTTACTATGGTGCACTCACACCGCTGGAAGATTTGCCATGACTGCTAAAGCTTCTCTAAATTGAAAGTACCATTGCGATCTTTCCTGAGTGTTACTTATCAGCCTATTTGCCACCAAAGCACAATCTGTCTCAAGTTCCACAGGCATTGGAATCCACTCAGCGGCAAGTTTGAGACCTTCGCAGCACGCCATCACTTTAGCCTCCTCCAGTGTCCTGCATTGCCTGATGAAGCGCCAGGATGGGGGCAAGACTTTCCCTTCTAAATTTCTTATAACTATCCCAAGACCACATCGCCCATCTTCCACTGAAAATGCACCATCAATATTGATTTTTGCCCATCCTAATGGTGGCGTTTTCCAGTGTTCTTTATGCTCCTTCCTCAGCTCTTATCTGATTTTGGCCTCTGTTGGCCCATATGTTGGACAATCTGCTTGCCTTTTGGGTCCTCTGCTTTTTGTGGAGTGAGCAACAGTGACTTCGCATAATGCTGCAGAAATTGCACCGATCCACTGACCAAATTTCTGCCCTCACAATGGACCACATCATTCCTCAGGTACCATGCCGCCATAGCGTCAGGAGAGTGAGGGATCTCATATGCGAATTAGTATGGTCCAGCAGTAATAACGGCCAGTCCGGTCCAAATTGCACAAATTCTTCCTCTGGTGATAAGCGCCAAGACTTCCTGAGATCTGCTCTCGGTGCTATTGACTTAGTAGATGCGACAGTGGCATGGAATCCGTCTTCTTCAGGGGCATCACATATCTCACATGTTGGATTTTTAGTTATACGCCGCCGGTGCTTATTGAGTTGTGTGGTCAGTCCCTCAATTGCAAGTCGCCAAGCAAAGATACGGACTTTCTGAGGAACTTTAGCTGAACATATATGTTTCGAAAGTGCTATTTCCCCGTTTCCTATCGCGCTACTTTCGCCTTGATCATCTTTCCTGAGCTGTTCAGCTAGCGCGATTTTATATGCACTTCGAACAGAAAACATCCCCATCTTTTCGAAGTGCCAAGCTAGAAAATCCTCTTCCGACTTCCATGGCAGTTTGATTTGTAGAATTTCATCTGCATCCGGCGGAAAGAAGACCTGTCGAACTAGCCGTTCATCCCACTCCTGCCTGTTTGGTACCTTAAGATCCGATACCAATTTAAGTCTTGTTCTTGATTGTGTTCCCATTACTTTTAGATTGTGCTCTCTAGGCAACCAGTTGTCTCCCCAAATTTTCAGTTTACTTCCTGACCCAATCCTCCAAATGATTCCTTTCTTCACTAGTTCCAAACCATGCAGAACACCTTTCCAAGATTCAGAGGAGACAGAGGGAAAAGCAGTATCGATTAGATCTCCATTAGGATAGTATTTCGCCTTGAGAACTCTGGCACAAAGGCTGTCAGGGTATTGGATTAATCTCCAGGCTTGGTGAGCTAGTAACGCTTGGTTGAAAATTTTCAAATCTCGGAAGCCCATACCACCCACTCCTTTTGGTCTTAGCAATTGGTGCCAAGATACCCAGTGAGTTTTCCTCTGGTTTTCCCCTTCACCCCACCAAAACTTCCTGATTAGCTTCATATATTCTTCACAAAACCCAGACGGGAGTTTAAACACACTCATCACATATGTCGGCAAGGCCTGCACAACCGATTTAATTAGGACTTCCTTACCTCACATTGAAAGGTGTTTCTCTGCCCAGTCAGTTAACCGTTTGAAGAAACATTCCTTCAAGGTTTGGAACCTATCAGCTTTCATTCGGCCATCCGGTGTAGGCAGTCCCAAATACTTGTCCTGTAAAGCATCTTGCTGGATTTGTAACAGTGCTTTGATCTCTGATTGTGTCTAAGCTGGGCAATGTTTCCCAAACATAATTGAGCATTTTGCTAGGCTAAGCTGCTGGCCCATGCATAATTCATACATTGTTAAAACCTGTTTCACCACCCTTGCTTGTTGCATATTAGCCTTGAAGAATAACAGGCTATCATCTGCGAATAGGAGATGTGATATTCCCGGCGCTCACCGGCAGACTTGCAGAGGTTGCAGCTCACCTGTACTTTCAGCTTGGTGTAGCAAGGTAGATAATCCATCCACCACAAAGAGGAATAGGTACGGTGAGAGCAGGTCTCCTTGTCGTCGACCACACGTAGGTTGGAACAGATCGAGTAGTGTCCCATTGAAGCGAACTGCATATCGCACAGAGGTAACACAGGCCATCATCCACTGAACCCAGATTGCATTAAAACCCATCTTGGTTAGCACCCCTTGTACATACATCCAATCAACTATGTCATAGGCTTTAGCCAGATCCAGCTTATACGCACAGACTTCTTTTGATTCCTTTCTGCAGTTAGAGATTACATGAAAGCATTCAAAAGCGATCAAGGCATTGTCAGTTATCATCCTTCTTGGGATGAAAGCACTCTGGCTAGGGAAAATAATGTCCTGCAAGATTGGTCGCATCCGATTAACGAGGCACTTGGCTATCACCTTATAGATCACATTGCATAGACTAATGGGCCGATAGTCTTTTAGAGTCTTTGCCTCCTTTTTTGGTATTAGAATTATTGATGTATCATTAACACCACTGGGCATCTTTTTGTTTTCAAAGAAGATCTTTGCTGCACGACATATATCTGACTTCATCACCACCCAGTTTCTTTGGAAGAAATGTGCTGGAAAACCATCTGGGCCTGGGGCCTTTATCGGTCCAATCTGGAAGAGGGCATTCGATATTTCCTCATCAGAGAAAGCCTTACACAAGTCTGCATTCATTTGCTCTGTCACCTTCGGTTGCACCAAGTTCAGGAAGCCTTCAGGGTTTACTGAGGGATCTCTTGTGTACAGAGCCTTGAAGAAGTTGGTAGTCATATGCTCCATCTCTTCCTTCTGATCGATCCATGAACCATCCTCCTTTTGCAGGCGACAAATTTTATTAGCTGTCAGTGGTAACTACATACATGAGGGTTTGGAAGATACTAGGTCACAGAGAATCATAACTATACTCAAAATTAGTAATTAATTCGCTGGTCATATACGTGGATATCATAACTGATACCAACTGATCGAAAAAAAATAGATATATCATATATGTACCGTAGAATATAATTAATGGCTTTCTGAATTAATTAATCTTCCCCATGTCAGGCCAGTCTTTGTTCACCATGTCATTTGAGCATGAAATCACCATAGTTTTCCTGTAACCAAATCAAAGATACTCAACGCATTCCGGATCATCGTAGTCCCAGTCGCCGAAGATGAGACCACTACAGTCGATCTTGCCCATTCTGTAGGATCGAAGATCAAGAACTAAGCCAACCAGAGAGGGGGTGAATGGTTGTAACACCAAAAACCAAAAACTTTAAGCGGAAATTAAAGTTACCCACTTTTCGATGTAGATCGCCGCCGCCGCCGCTATCAAAACGCCGCTGCCGGTCTGACCGCCCGAGCGCCCCGGTCTGGCCGGTGTGGTGTCGCCAGTTGGACCGCGGTCTTTCGCCGGTTAGACCGCCCGTAGTACTTCGGTCTGACCGTCGAGACCCAAGAAAACACAAATCGAAGAACTCTTAAAGTAAATTGGAACTTTATAAATTCTCTCTGTGTTTACAAAGTGCAACAACAGCACTCCTCTCCAAAATCTCGAATAAACTCGAAACCCTAGCTTTTTCTTCAACTCTAATCTCTAAAACTCGATATCTAGAGGCAACACCCTGCCCCTCTATTTATACCCTCAACGTGGCTGCCCCAAGCCACGAATCCTACTCATACAAGAAGTCCTAATCTCATAGGAAAACCTCCTATACAAGCAACAAACTCAACACTATCCAAATTTGGATTCCTACCAAATTTGACTCTGCTTTTCATACGCATACAACACCACGTGTATGCCATATGGAAACCTTCACCTCCACATGCATTGTTCTCTAGCCTGAGCATCCCGCATGATATCCTCGACCGTCTGGACCTCAACTTCTTCCAAGCCTAGTCCCGATCCATCACCGGCTATACTTCCATGGCCTCAAGCAACACCTGCACGTGAACAACAAAGAAACTCCATATCTCAGTGCAAGTTATCCCCAACTTGACTCACATTAGCATAACACCAGTATCCACACGTATAGAAACCAACTATAAGTCAAATCCACGAAGTAAACATTCAAATCCGAAACCGATTCAGCCTCTGCCGACTCTGCCAGTCAGACCACGTGACAGCCGGTCTGACCGCTCGAATACCTCCGGTCTGACCGGCCGCCTCAGCCCGGTCTGACCGATACACAACCTGTCAGCACTATTCACCGTCTGAAAATACAACTCCGTATTTTCACAAACACTTACCTTTGACAATTGTTCATCACCAAGATCAGCACATGATCCAACAATCTCCCCCTTGATGAACACATTGGCAACATCTCCAAAATGCAATTTAGTGTTTTTGAAAAACGAAAACAAAAAAGAATCAAAAAGCTCAAACGGCTCAAAAATCACAAAAGTGACAAAAAAAACTCTCCCCCTTTTTAAAAGAAAGAATTTAATCAATTCTCCTCCTTTCAAGAAGCATGCATTTTGTATATTTCTTCCCCTTTGACAATGATTTCATCAAGAATGTAAAAGAGAAATAATAACAAATGTAGCACAAATGCAATGATATCATGAATTACTCTTGTCATAACCAACATGAATTTTTTATTTTCTATTTTCTATTTTTTCATCGAGAGCTTTAAAGTATACCAAAAGCAATTTATGATCATGTTTTGCAAGACAAGGAGATAAATTTATTAACTAGTTAACAAGCATACACTATAGTATAAACATGAATCAAAGATATTACAATTAAGCTCAACTTAGCAATAAAGATTCATGATTTCAAACGATTTATAATACAACATATTCACAAGCACATAGATTAAAAAATAAACATCTATACATATACACCTATTGCATTTATCACTCTTTCTCAAATAAGCTTTAGCACAAAACAACCAAGAGAATTTTTAACTTTTATTTGAGCTTCTTTTTGCTCAAAGTTTTTCTCTCAATTATTCCGAGTACGTCCTTGTCGTCAAGACTGTTTCCAAGGATTCGGCACCCATTATTTTTGCTCACATCGAATACGTCCTTGTCGTCAAGACTGTTTCCAAGGATTCGGTATTCATTATTTTTCTCTCAAAGATATTTTTTTTATTCTCTTGTACAATGAGTATTTAAAAGCTATTTGAGGAATAACAAATCAATAAAGCATATATATATATAAACATTCATCATTCAATCAATATGCTAGCATCAATATTGCATATTTTCTTAATTCAAGTAAAAGAATTAGTGTCATACATCATCTCACTTAAAAGCAATATTTAAGTTTCACGAAAAGACTAAAATGCATACAAGCTAACATAGCAATAAATAAACCTCAACTAGTTTGCTAGCATGCAAAAGAATATACTAGAGGTATAAAACAAAGCTCTCTTTTTTTATCATTTTTATTTATTTTCAGATTTACTATCCAATGCATAAAAATAACCATGAATGCATGAAAAAGCACAAACTCCCCCTCAAATTAACCTTCAATTTCCCTTGAAGAAAAAAACAAGAAGAAATCAAGAGATTTGAAAAAGACATCCAATTGCCAATGATATCATCAAGATTCTCATGAATTGACATATATTCACTTGAGTTAACCAAAACTTCTATCTCACAAACTAGCACATGAAAAGCTAATAATCGAGAGAGTAGAACAAAATTATATCAATCCAAAATTACCTTGATGTTACCTTGAAAAGCAACCGTCGTCTCAAAATTTAACGCACATGGGGAGTATGCCGAAAAAATACCTACGAATGAGAAAATGTCGAGGTCTCCGTGTTGGGGTTAGAAATAAGAAATTTTGGAATCCAACACTGAGTCACACGACCAATAGAACCAGTAGGTACATATGTACGAACAAAATCAAAATCAGACTTACCTGAAAACTTACCTTGTCGCTTCACAAAAGTCCGATTTGAATTACGCGCAAAATAGCCCTGAGGCCGGTCTGACCGTCGCTGTCCATGCGGTCTAACCGGACCTGGCTGCCGGTCTGACCACCGGTACAACTGCGGTCTGACCGCTGGTCGAGGCCGGTCTGACCGATTAGTCAGTGTCGGTCTGACCGAGCTCCTCGATCCAAAACCCGATTTTTGCCACTGTTGTTTAGCTAAAGCAATTTCTCTTTCCTTTTTCTGTTTACAAGCAAGTCTAAAACAAAAGCCAACCAAATGTCCATCTTTTTCACAAAAAGAACAAGTATACTTCTCACGACAAGAAGTTTTTGAAGTAGATGGTTTTGAAATTGATGGTTTTGCAAAACACATTTTCTCTTGAATCCTTGAAGAAAGAGAAGGCAAAATCCCAGCGGATTTAAAAATCGTTTTCTTTTGTTCGGGTTTTGTCAAAACATCACCTTTTTTCGTTATGTTCAAAACAACAAGTTGGTGATTTGTAAAATAGGCATTAGTATCAAAACCTACACCACGATTGAAAGTGCTCACTTTTGATTGATCCAAAATCATGTTAAGTTTCTTTTTACCATCTGAAAACTTTTCCAAAGAACTTCTCAAATAAGAAACTTCTTTTTCCAAATTAACGCAATTTTCACAATCAACCAAAACACATTTATTTTTGCGACACTTAGAACAAGAAAGTACTTCATCTTGTTTTACAATATTTTCCATGTACTCAACACGTCCTAAAGCATCTTTCAATTTCATCTCATTCAAAAAGCACTTTGAGCAATTTTGCGAAATCAAAATATCCTTGTTTTGTTTAAACCTTTTTGCACTCAAAACATTGAACAAAGCACTTGCACAAAAAGCAATTTTATATTTTTTCAAAACGTTCTTTGTCAAAATCAACTCATCAACAACACGAGCATGCAAAACAAATCCAAGTGCAAAAGAAGACTCAAGCCTTTTGGTATTTTCAACCTCAGATTCCAATTTCAAGCAATTAACAGAATTAACATCTCGTAAAGCATTAATTTCAGAAAATAAAACTTCACAAGATTTGCAATCATCATCATTAGGAATCGAAGATTTTAATCTACCAATTTCAGCATTTAGAATCTCAAAAGTGTGATCCCTCTTATCAAGCATATTAGAATATGTTTTAAGTTTCTCCGCAAATTTGAAAGCAGCATGTTCTAATTGATCATAGCTAAGTTTTTCTTCAGTGTCACTATCAGATTCATCCACATCAGAACTTGCATTGCGAGTAACAAAAGCTAAATCAACAACATGCTTACCTTTGTCATTGCTCTCTTTTTCTGAGTCTGATTCGTCTGCACAAGCTTCTAAAAGTTCTCGAATTAGCATCTGCACGCAACTTCTCTTTTTCTCCGATTTGAAATTCTTGAACTCCTTCTTGTCTTATTTTTTTTTCCTTGTTCGCCTTCTTGTGGTTAGGACAATTGAACTTGATATGATTCAACTCTCCGCATTCAAAGCATCGAATGGGTCCTCCACGCTTCCTGTTCTTGACATTATTCATAGCTCGAGACAACTTGTTAATAGCCAAAACCAAATCCTCCTCCTCGAGTAGTTCGAGTTGATCATTGGATGTGGCATTAATGGAAGCAAGAGCAATAGAAGTTGACGAAGAAACACCAAGATCCAATGAAGAAGAAGAAACCAAAGCACTAGACTTAGGATCAATTTTTCGAGAAAGAATGTTCATCTCATGAGTTTTGAATTTAGTGTAAAGAGAATCCAAAGTCAAACAAGACATATCAACAGATTCTTGAATTGATTTAACTTTCATCTTCCAAATAGACATGTCAAGACCATTCAAAAAATGGCGAGAAACTTCGGATTGAGAGTAGTTAACTTCAAAAGCAGAATCAACAGATCGAAGATTACTCAAAATTTTGTTGAATCTAGCAAGATAGTCATCTAAAGCTTCTCCAGGTTTCATCTCAAATTTTATATAATCCTTTTTGAAAAGATCTTTACATAATTCTTTAATGTTGGAAGTTCCTTGATAAAAGTTACGTAAAGCATTCCAAATCTCATTGCCAGTTTTAAGATGTGACACACGATCAAAATCGGAACGAGAAATTCCACTCAATAAAATATTTCTAGCTTTGCAATTATTTTCAAATTCAGTTTTCAAAGCAGTAGTGTTTATTTGATCTGGAATTTCATAGTGTTGAGCAACCTTAAGCCAAATGTCATAATCTTAAGCCATAATATAAGATTGCATCTTGTCACACCAATAAGGAAAATCGACACCATCAAAAACATGTGGCTTGGTGAAAAACTTATTAGCCATGGCTTAAAACTTTAGATCGGTAAAAATCCAAAGAAGAAAACGAGGCTCTGATACCACTTGTAGGATCGAAGATCAAGAACTAAGCCACCCAGAGGGGGGGTGAATGGTTGTAACACCAAAAACCAAAAACTTTAAGCGGAACTTAAAGTTACCCTCTTTTCGATGTAGATCGCCGCCGCCGCCGGTCTGATCGCCCGAGCGCCCCGGTCTGACCGGTGTGGTGTCGCCAGTTGGACCGCGGTCTTTCACCGGTTAGACCGCCCATAGTACTTCGGTCTGACCGTCGAGACCCGAGAAAACACAAATCGAAGAACTCTTAAAGTAAATTGGAACTTTATAGATTCTCTCTGTGTTTACAAAGTGCAACAACAGCACTCCTCTCCAAAATCTCGAATAAACTCGAAACCCTAGCTTTTTCTTCAACTCTAATCTCTAAAACTCGATATCTAGAGGCAACACCCTGCCCTTCTATTTATACCCTCAACGTGGCTGCCCCAAGCCACGAATCCTACTCATACAAGAAGTCCTAATCTCATAGGAAAACCTCCTATACAAGCAACAAACTCAACACTATCCAAATTTGGACTCCTACCAAATTTGACTCCGCTTTCCATACGCATACAACACCACGTGTATGCCATATGGAAACCTTCACCTCCACATGTATTGTTCTCTAGCCTGAGCATCCCGCGTGATATCCTCGACCGTCTGGACCTCAACTTCTCCCAAGCCTAGTTCCGATCCATCACCGGCTATACTACCATGGCCTCAAGCAACACCTGCACGTGAACAACAAAGAAACTCCATATCCGAGTGCAAGTTATCCCCAACTTGACTCACATTAGCATAATACCAGTATCCACATGTATAGAAACCAACTATAAGTCAAATCCACGAAGTAAACATCCAAATCTGAAACCGATTCAGCCTCTGCCGACTTTGCCAGTCAGACCGCGTGACAGCCGGTCTGACCGCTCGAATACCTCCGGTCTGACCATCCGATCCATCACCGGCTATACTACCATGGCCTCAAGCAACACCTGCACGTGAACAACAAAGAAACTCCATATCCGAGTGCAAGTTATCCCCAACTTGACTCACATTAGCATAATACCAGTATCCACATGTATAGAAACCAACTATAAGTCAAATCCACGAAGTAAACATCCAAAGCTGAAACCGATTCAGCCTCTGCCGACTTTGCCAGTCAGACCGCGTGACAGCCGGTCTGACCGCTCGAATACCTCCGGTCTGACCGGCCACCTCAACCCGGTCTGACCGGTACACAACCTGTCAGCACTATTCACCGTCTGAAAACACAACTCCGTATTTTCACAAACACTTACCTTTGACAATTGTTCATCACCAAGATCAGCACATGATCCAACACATTCTTCCTTCATCTGAGCCTGGAACACGGCCGACTCCGCGAGGTAGCTCTCGTTGACGAGATAGTAACCATGGTTCGTGACGCCGTCGCGGACCTCCTCCTGGAGCTCCTCCAGCTCGTCATCTAGCTTCGCGCGGTGCACCTCAGCTCCTCACCGCGCTTCTCCGGCGAGAGAGACTCCAGGTACTCCACCCTCGGCCATGGCTCCCTCTTCAGCACTAGGATGATGGCCACTTACTCCTCTGGCATCCGCGCCTTGGCAGCTACAGGAGCGGCAGCCTTCGCCTCCGCCACTGGCGTCGGCGGTGTGAGAACGACGACATCGCTTGGATTCAGGGTCGTCGTCGTCGTTGTACCATCCTCCGCAGCCGCCATGTTGTGCCTTGTTACCTCCGCTGTTGTCGCATGAGTCATGAAGAGATTTGAAGGTAGTAGACGGAGATCGGATTGGAATTGGGACTTGAGTCGGACACTCGCGTCAAGTCCGTCTCTGTCCGGGCTCTAAACTAATTGGGGCCGGCCCATTTATGGGCTCAAAAGCGAATTTGCTTCTCGTAAGCAAACATTCCTTCTTTGGCAATTGCAGGGAAAATTTTTATTTGTGAACGTATGTTACATTTTTGTCAATTTTTTTGACATAGTTCACTAGTACAGATCCTATCATCTGTGACGGGCTCAATTATGCCTGGAGTACTTGGGCCATCAGAACGAAGTCATCTCAATTGGGCCTAAATTTGCACTGTTGTAGATGTACTCGTACAGTCATACTCTAGGCCCAAGTACATATAGCCCGTCACCGATGACACTCATCTGTGACGGGCACAGATTTAGGCCCGATTGAGATGACCTAGGATATCTCAATCGGGCACGTCTACAGAGCCCGTCAGATATAAGCGTCATCGGTGATGGGCTCAAAAGATGGCCCGATTGAGATGGCTTTAAAGCCCGTCACCGATGACTCATATCTGTGTCGGGCTTTTATTGATGCCCGTTAGAGATAACTGTGCGCCCGTTAGAGATGTCGGTTCATTGGCCCGATTGAGATATATTTTGCACACTATAAAGAGACCACCCGACTGTTGTCTGAAGTTATCCCATTATTCACTATTTTGGTGGGAGGTTGAAGGGGGCGAATTTTTTGTTATTTTTTTCCAAAGAAAAATAGAAAAATCTTAGAAGTAAGTAAAAAGGTAGTAATAATTTTTTTTCATTTAGTAGTATGTTAACTAATATTTTATTAATTTTTGCAGCGATGGATCGAAGTTGGATGAATGCGACAACTTTGAAACGTCATTGCAAGGAGTATAGAGATGGCGTTTTAAGTTTTATGAACGTTGCGGAGGATGATAGGAGAAGAAGAAATAGCAAATACATGTGTTGTCCATGTAGAGATTGCAAGAATGATATTATGTTTAGCGGAGAGGAGGTACACTCTCACTTGATACAACGGGTATTCATGAAGGGCTATACATGTTGGGTGAAGCATGGAGAGCAAGAATCGGGTAGTGGTGCAGCTGCAGACAGAAGTGGTGCAGATAATCATGAAGATGAAGATGAGCATGACATGTTTATACCATCTCCATTGGGCGGTGAAATGGTTGATGTGGATCCTGATATGTTGCAAGAGATGTTACGTGACGTTGAGGAGCAAGCTCACAACGAGAGAGATTCCATGAAGTTCAACAGGTTGGTCAGTTACTCCGAGACACCTCTATACGCCGGATGCAAGGCAAAGCACACCAAATTGTCAGCTACCTTGGACCTAATGAAGCTGAAGGCAAGTAGTGGATGGACAGACAAGAGTTTTACGAAACTTTTGGGAATATTGAAGGTCATGCTTCCTGAAGAGAACACATTGCCTGAGACGACATATGAAGCAAAGCAGGTTCTGTGTCCCTTGGGGTTAGAGGTCCGTAGAATTCACGCTTGTCCAAACGACTGCATATTGTACCACAAGCAATATGCGGACCTAGATGCTTGTTCTGTATGCAAGGTTTCTTGATACAAGCGAAAGAAAAGTGCAGGGGAGGGAAAGAAGTCAAAGCGGGGTGGTCCGGCGAAGGTTGTGTGGTATCTACCTATCATTGATCGCTTCAAGAGAATATTTACCAACCCCAAGGAATATTTTAATTCTATAGTGGGATGAGCTTATCTCTATCGGGCATACAAATAATGCTCGTCAGAGATGAGGTTATCTCTATCAGGCGTAGTAGTTCTGCCCATCACAGATGTATGTCATCTGTATCGGGCTTGTTAGTTATGCCTGTCACGGATGTGTGTCATCCATATTGGGCTTGTTACTTATGCCCGTCACGGATGTGTGTCATCCGTATCGGGCTTAGTACTTGTGCCTGTCACGGATGATTGTCATCCGTATCGGGCTTAGTACTTGTGCCCGATGCTGATGACCTACGACTAGGTTTTCTACCGATCCAGATCTGACTCTGGATCGGTAGAAAAACTAAGTTTTTCCTTTGTCACTCCTCACCGACCACCGCCTCCTCCCTCGAAGTGCCTCCTGACCGCCGCCGCCGCCTCCTCCCTCCAAGCGCCTCCCGACCCCGCCGCCGCCTCCTCGTTGCCGTCGCCTCCTCGCCACCGCCACCTCCTGGACGCCGCCGCCGCCTCGCTGTCGCCGCCTCCTCGCCGACCCCGCCCGCAGCATCTCCGGCAACATCCACCGCTGCCACGCCGCCGGCCGTCCAGATCTGGTGAGACCCCGCTGCTCCACTTCTTGTTGATCCCTAGCCCCCCAAAGTACAAATTAGTGTACATACATATTGATCTGTTTAGGAGGATTGTAGTTTTACATTTTGATTTTCATATATTGCTATTTTGTTTTGTTTTCTTTTGAGAGTTAGTTGCGAAATAAGATTGTAAATGGCTTTTGTCATCTTGGAACAATCCATATGGCATGACGAAAAAATTTGTTGTTATTTATCCATATGTGTCATGCTGACATATAACTTGTATTGATGAAATGTAGATAGAGATGATGAAAATTTCAGACAAACAAATTATATAGCTAAAGCTTTACTCACCAAAGTTCAAAGGTTGTTATGTTTTTCTTTTCTCCGCCTTTTATAATATTATTTGATACTTGTGCACTTGATGGATAAGAATAGACCATCTACACTTGTTCTTTTTATTTGAGAGAGTTCATGATGTCCTCTTCCGCCACTATTACCTTGTGATGATTTCTTGATAAATGGCCAGTGATGAATGCTCAAGAACAGACCATAAGAACAGACCATCTACACTTGTTCTTTTTATTTGGGGGGCAATACACTTTCTCTTGTTTGCATAAGAACAGACTATCTATACTTGTTCTTTTTTTTGGAACTACACTTGTTCTTTTTTCGTACAAACAGCCGATCTCCACTTGTTCTTTTTTAGGGAACTACACTTGTTCTTTTTTGCACAACAACAGACCATCTACACTTGTTCCTTTTTTTTGGCACTTCACTTGTTCTTTTTGCATAAGAACAGACCATCTACACTTTCTTCTTTTTCAGAATAACAGACCATCTACAGTTGTTTTTTTTTGGAACTACACTTAATCTTTTTTGCATAAAAACAGCCCATCTACACTTGTTCTTTTTTTGGCACTACACTTGTTCTTTTTTGGGGGGAACTACACTTGCAAATGATTGTAATTGATGCACAATTTCTAAGCAAAACTGAGGCCATATCTTAACCTTAGCATAAGTTATATAGACAACCAAAATAAGTTTTTCTATAATTTTTTTTAACTTTCTTGCCGTACAACAGTTAAATAGAAAATGTCGCAGTAAGGCGAACCCATGTCAGCGACTACTAGTGGGACAACATCGAGCCGGGCTCCTAGGACCCAGAATAAGATCCCTAAGGAAGTGTACACCATAACAGAGAGGGACGATCTGGGATTTCCGACGGCTCCTGTGAAAGCTATCAAAAAGTTCTCAACGATATGCGGAGTCCTCGGGAGGCGAAAATTCACCATTTTGAAGGATCACATCGATCTGGTCCCACAGGAAGAAAAAGATTAGACCTGGAAGCAGTTCAAGGAAAGCTTCGAATACCCCCCAAAGGCCGAGGCAAGACTCAAGCGGCAGGCTATCCGCAAGATGGGCAACTTGTGAAAAAATTTCAAGACCACGTTGGTCACCGACTACGTCCTTAACCCCGCCCAGCCAGAACCATTCGGGAAGTACCCGTTCATCTCACGGGTCATGTGGGAAGAGTTCCATGCCACAAAATCAACCCCTGAGTCTCGGGCAAAAAGCGAGGCCTATAGGAGGTTGTAGGCAAAAAACCTTCACCCGCACCGGCTTGGCACCGGAGGCTATGCCCGGAAGCAGCACGAATGGGTCAAGGAGGATGAAGCTGTTGCAGAATCTAATACGCCGTCAGTTCTCGGTGATATCCCGACCACCCGAGCAAGGAACTAGGCAAGGACGAGGGTGAAGAAGAATAGTGATGGAACACTTACATTCCCAAATCCCGAAGATCAAGCGGTGTACCAAAAAATCATAAATACCACATGTAGAGTATGTTTCGTTAGGTTGTATCGTACTCTTGATTAAATTCGTCCTAACTGTATCGCAGGTCGAGATGACTGTTGAGAGACAGGCCTCCGAAGAGGTCTGCTCACAAAGACGCGAGGATGACATCCTCACGAAAGCGTTGGGAAGCGAAGAACACCGTGGACGGACAAGGGACATTGGCTCCAATGTTCCATGGAAGCTTGGGTTTCCCCAATACACGTGGCAGTATAGGAAGCACAGGCTTTCAAAGGCACAGAAAGATGCACGCCTTAAGGAACAACTTCGGGACGAGATTAGAAACGAGCTCCGAGAAGAGTTCGATTCGAAGTTGTTACAAGTGGAGGCTCGGGTGGAGGCACGCTTCAGGGAAAGCGAGCCTGCTGCCGCTCCCATAGTAGAAACGAGCCCCACGCAGAGGCGTAGCAGCTGCGCATCTACTGGGACGATGGCACAAGAAACACCAGCCCCCACTGCGGTGGACCATATAACTCGTACGAAAAATAGTGTATTATTTCTTGTCCATCGGCTTCAACATTAATTAACTAAGATTTTGTAAAAAAAAAACTTTTTTCTCACATCCTACTAAAATAGGTCCAATGGTATAATATTAATTTGACAATGTTTTCACTCACTATAGGCTATTTAGTTGAGTGAGCCAACTTACCTACGGTTCCCATAGATTTTAAACTAGCAACTTACCTATGGTTCAACAAATTTGAAGTCACACTTTAGCTAGACAGAAGCTACCTTGCTAAACTTTTTTTTTCTATTGATAGGTGAGACCAATTTGATAGAGAACAAAATGTCATAAGTGTAGCTATGAACCAAACACATATTAACATGACCAAACTCGCCAAACATAAGATGTGATGCCAACCAAACAATCCCACATGTTCCGGAGCACTTTACCACATGAAATGTGGCGCTGACTAAGGCAGTGGTATGGAAGGAGAGAGGCGAGTGGTCATTAGATGGTAGAGAGTGCTGTAACAACGACATTGAATTTAGTGTTGCATATTTGCTGAGTGACGCTTGAAATTATAATCCATACTATTATTTCTTATCATAATTTATCACTATCATTAGAATGACATGCTATTGATGATTATATTCGCACTGAATTGTTAATGAACTTTTCTCTCCTTTGTTAACCTAGTGTCCCTAGCATTTAAACACAACATACCCTCTTTCTTTTTTAAAAGAACAGCACCAAACCAAACAGACTAGTAAGATTAACTTTTTTTAAGATATTGAGTAGTTATACATACTAACTGAACTACAGAGAGAGACATCTTGCAAAAACTAACAAAGATAGATAAGGGCCAGCTGAATCATCTTCCTAATCAGAGCGATTTTGCGCTACTTTATCGGAAGATACCAATTTTTAAAAAAAAATTAGGTACCGCCGATATTAGAAGATACCAAAATTTGCTTGCTAAAACTTTTGATAGCTCTCCGTAGTAATCGTAAAATTGCTCTCCTAATTAAGCTCAGTCAGTCTTGTCCACCATGACAGTTGAGCCTGAGCCTGTAATCACGACAGCATCTCACTCTCAGTCGACGACGGCATCTCATTCGTCGGCCAGAGCCTGGATTTCATCCAGCTCGGTGAAGTAGGTCTCGTCGACCATGTAACAGCCATTCTCGTCAACTTCGTCGCGGACCTTGGTCTGGAACACTTCGAACTCATCGTCCTGCTTGTCGAGGAAAGCGCACAACTCCTCCCCCTCCCTGCGATGCTCCGGCGAGAGGAACTCCGAATCGTCGGAGCTGTCTTACCCCGTTTCATATTATAAATCGTTTGAATTTTTAATTAGTTAAAGTTTTTATATTTAATTAAGTTTATAGAAAATTTACTACCATTTACAATACAAAATCAGTTTTATTAAATTTAACAGTGAATATATTTTAATAATATAGTTGTTTTGTATTGAAAATGTTAGTATATTTTTCTACAAACTTGATCGAACTTAAAAAGTTTGACTTAAAAAAGTCAAACCACTTGTAATATGAAACGGAGGGAGTATATGAGCAACATTGACCATTATTATGATAAGTAACAAAATGATAATACCTTCCTTTGAAATGCGGGATTAAAAAAAAGATGAATGAGAAACAAAACACACAAGATTTTGAAAGAAATGTAAGTACAAAACACATAAAAATGCAAAATAAAATGGTCATTTGAATAGATCACTGGGAAAATATATAGAAATCGGATGAGAGAGGTAAATTTAAAAACATTTTCCAAAATATTACAGTTCTTCCTATAAATTTTCCATAAAGGATTTAAAGTCCTCCAAGAATCCTATTATTTTTTTCTGCAAATCAAAGGTACCCTAATAAAAGTACTTATAAAAATCTACCAATATGTTTTTTATTTTTTTCAAGCCAAATATTTGAGAATTATTAATGGTCAAGGTTTCAAAATTTTTCCCGAATAATATTCAATAGTGCCATATATTTAAGGGATTTGCTATGAACCACTAGATATTGATGAGAATTATTGATGGTAAAAATTTTAAAAGTTTGACTGAATAAAGTCAACAGCATATTTAGGGTAATCGTGAGTGATTTGTGTTGACCTCAATCACTGTAATATCGACCTGATGAGCAGTTTGGCTGAAGTAAGATTATAAAGAAGTTGTTATGCTGGTCCGCGACTGAACATTCATATCAACCAAATATTAATAATGATTTTCTTCTGTTGGAATTATTGGTCTGCAAAATCATGTGGTGTAAGAGATAATGAAGAAGTTCTCTACTTGTGTAGTTGTTACTGTGTGAGATTGTCATTGGACCTATGCACGTGTATGAGTTTGTCAAAATGTTCTGGATGATTAAACTAAATGCAAGACTAATGAAAAAAATTAATCTCACATGTAAATAGTAAGAACTAATCTACTCCTAATTGCCATAATAAATTTATTCAATTTGTAAAGAAAAAAATAATCTAATCGCAATGACAAATTGATGATCTAAGTGCATAAATAATGAAAAAGAATTAATCTCATGTCTAATTAATAGTAGCACCTAATCTACCCCTAATTGCAATGACATATTTCTTCAGTTCGTAAAGAAAAAAATTTGAAAAACGACAAGTTTGATCAAGATTTGAACTAATCCACTCCTAATTGTTGTAAAGAAAATGACAAATTTGATCATGGTTTGAACTAATTAATCTACTCCTAATTGCAATGACAGATTGAACATTTGTTCAATTTGTTCAAAAAATTACTCCTAATTGCAATGGCGGATTGAACATTTGTTCAATTTGTAAAAAAATAAAAATAATTACAATGACATATTGAAACTATTTATTTAAAAATGGAAAAATAGATTGAACATTTTTCAATTGGTAAAAAAATAAAAATAAAACAAAATCATGTCTGCGCCCATGTTCTTGTATTAAAAAAAACAAAAACAAAATTATGTCTGAGCCCAGGTTCGAACTGGGGACCTCTAGTGTGTGAGACTAGCACCACCCAGACAACCCTTTTTCTATATATTTTTCTTCAACACAACTAATTAATCCTCTTTTACTAGTGAACTTAGTTACTACTCCACTATTTTGCAATTGCTTAGCCCTTCCATTCCGCCGCCACCCGGCGACGGCGAATCCCCGATCCCCCGCCCGCCGCCGCCGGCCATGGAGAAAAAGAAAGAGAAACCCAACCGCAAACGCCGGAAACCTCGGCAAGATCCCTCCCCGGACTCCGGCCCCGACTCCGACTCCGACTGCTCGCCGCCGTCTTCCCCGACCTCCCTGCGCCGCCTCCTCGACCCCTACTCCAAGCCCCGCCTCCTCGCGCTCCTCGCGGACGCCGCCGCGGCGGGAGCGGCAGCCGACGACCCCACGCTCCTCGCCCGCCTCCGCGCCGCCGCCGACGCGTCCCCCTCCCACCGCAGGCTGTTCGTCCACGGCCTACCCCCGCACGCCGACGGCCCCGCGCTCGCGGCGGCGTTCTCCCGCTTCGGCCCCCTCGCCGAGTGCGACGTCGTCGCCCGCCGCGCCACGGGGGTGTGCAAGGGGTACGGCTTCGTCACACTCCAGTCCCGCGCCGCCGCCCGCCGCGCGCTCCGCGAGGTGGGCGGCGGCGGCGTCGTCGTCGCCGGCCGCGCCGTCTCCGCCCAGTTCGCCTCCGCCGGCGTGGACCCGTCCTCCGGCACCGCCGCGGCGGCGGCGGCGGCGGCGGCGGGGAGGCGGGTGTACGTGACCAACGTCGCGCCGGACGCGAGCGCGGAGCGGCTGCGCGCCTTCTTCGCGGGGTTCGGGGAGCTCGAGGGCGGGCCGTTCGGCTTCGACGTCGACACGGGCTCCTCCCGCGGGTGCGCGCTCTTCGTGTACCGCGCGGCGGAGGGCGCCAGGAGGGCGCTCGAGGAGCCGTACCGTGTCTTCGAGGGCCGCACGCTGCATTGCCAGCTCGCCGCCGACCCTGCCCGGAAGAGCAAGCCACGAGCGCCGCCGCCGCCACGACCGGCCCCGGCTGCCGTGGCGTCACCGCTGCCGGCGCTGCAGCCGGTTCTTGATGCCGTCGTGGCGTCCGGCGTCGGGGACCTTGCAATGTACGCGCAGAACCCGGCACAGGCTGCGGCATTGCTCGGGAAGAACCCGATTCTTGCAGCTGCTGTGCTGAATTCTGCATTGGCATCCACTACAGTTGCACTGAAACCGAACCCAGCAGCTGTTTCATCCATCAATCCGGCTTCTGTTGTTGCATGCAGTAGTCCGGTGGCTTCTCCTGCAATGAAGCCATTACTTGTGGCTCCTCAGAGTCCAGCAGTTGCTGGAGCAGTGGTGGTGCCATCTCCGGCGAAGATTGGTGCTGGAATAAGCGGCGGTGCAGGACTGCTTGGACCATACAAGCCACCGTCCTCGCCAATGTTGGCTTCCTCCATTGGACAAAGGGATCAATGCTGAGCCTGAGAACCTCGCTTCTGGGTGTTCAACATGGTACCAAATCGGTTTGCTTGCCCAAGCCCTATGGCTTGAGTCATTTTTAACTGATGATAGTGGAATGCTGCATACATAGCTTAGTTCAACTTAGGAATTTTGACCTCTTAAACCCTGGATGGAGCCATTGACATGGTGGGATATCTTCCTTTCTGAAAATGATACTACAGCTTTGGTTAAAATTTGAAATATGGGTGTTGATATCTGATTTTGGATGGCAGTAAGATCGCATTTTCTAGAATGTGTGTGTGCCCATGTTATTGGAATTGAAAACAAAATACGTTAGGCACTTTTGCCTCGAATATCAGATATATAGCAAAGATCATAGTTTCAAGCCGTACAGTAATCAGACTGGAATCACGATGAACTTTCTACTGAGGTAATTCACTATTCAGCTTAGTGTTGGTTGTAATTTTAGCTGGCTTGTCTTATGTTATATCATGAGTTGAGATGCTTGTCTGTATTTATAGTTGGTTTACCTTGTGCTCAATGACACTTGAATTTGCTGCTTGATGTGATTTATATCACTCTTAGTTGGACAACCTTTCTAGACCACATATTTATTCAAGCTTGACTGAATCCTGTATTTGGACACTGATGTGCAGATATGGGGCTATGGAGTATGGGAGCAGCAAGTCTACGTCGCAGTCAAAGCTCAAATTGCTGCAATTTATGCTTCAAAGCCTCTAGGATGCTTGTCAGTAGATGCCTCTGTCTTTGGATCTTTGCTACCCTGAACCATAGATGCAAATACAGTTCAGGAAGCATCCGTGTGATCCTCTCTTCATCTTTTGGAACTTTTGTACGGTGTTCCGTACTATCTTGATGAAGCACATACTAAGGAGATTATATGTTCTTATTCCTTAGATTTTAGCAGTTCTGTTCTTCAGAGTTACTTGTAACCATTTTGTGTTAACATGTTCTCTCCAACTGAATCAAACCTACTTTATGCAGCTGTCTTGGTTTCTCTTTTGTTTAGCTACTGCTTGGTGTTATCTTGAGAAAATAAAACTGAACCGTTGAACATGTATTTTGAATGTTGTTAATGAGCAATCAAGAGATGATATAGACTGCAGTTGGTGTACAATTCCCTAGTAGCCATCTAAGTAGAGGATCTAACAGGAGATCATCCTTGGACTTACTAGTTTTGCCTATTGGAAATTCAATCCCAGTTTATTGGCTTGTGTTCACCTGACCTGTTAGCACTCCAAATATGTTTTGGGATATTTGGGTATATGCATTTGCCATGAAAGGGTACAAAATTTAGCTCCTTTTTCAGCGGAAAAAAAACTGTCATCTTTGGTGTGCCAATCTTCCTTGCCATGTAACAGAGTAATCCTTGATTAACAGGATTTTCGGTTTTTAGACATTGGTGTATGATAATATGTAGGCGCACTGTAGTTCATCATTGAATAGTGAATACTTCTCCAACAGCATAAATAGGGATGCCTGCGGTTCATTCATGTGATTCTTAGAATACATAAATACAGAGCATTTTGATCTGCTTCCGTTATCTTCAGTATATGTAACCAATCAGTACAGGTTTTTACATGATGATATAATTGCCCACCTGCAGTAACTTTGTACAATTTGAGGTTCCTCCATTTGGACGAAAGCTGGAAGAACATGAATGGTATTGCTATTTGGATACAAAATAAAGCATGCCTCCATCAGAAACTGCCTGCATTATGTACAAGGTCATGTATCATTTCCTGCTTTAGTTACAGCATTTGATCCTCCTATGATGCTACTGCTATTGGATTACTTCCTTTCTGATGTATGTACACCAGTTGCTAGTGGTATATGGAGTATAATAGCATTACAGCAGGCCATGCGCCTGCCTTGGCACCGGTGTCACGAAAATGAGGTGTATGGCAACCGTGGATGCTACCATGAATCAGGATTCTCACTTCCACCTCTTTGCGTTTTTCAGCGATTTCGATTTTTGCTTGCTTTGCTGGAAAGCCTGCATCTTCTGCTTCTTTCTGGCAATTTTCTCTGCCTGTATTACAGTTAGAAAAAGGAACTGTCAGTTACAGACTAAACCTTACCAATTTATTGTAGTTCGCATCCAAATTTGCATCGTAAAAGATAGTAGAGATATTCACCTTTGACATTTTTGACTTGGCCTTTACTTTGGGGGCTTTCTCCTCGAGCTCTTCCTCACGTGCAAGTTCCCTCTCTCTGGCCTCAAGATTCCTTTCAAGGTAATACTGCAAAAATGAAAAATAAATATCATCATTTCTAGGTGACACATTTATATCTTTTACTGAAGACTACTTTTTCAGAGAAGATGAAGCATTTAATTTGCATTTCATGGATAATACTATCGATAGATTATGTTGCTGTACTATGGAAACTGTTATAATCAAGAAAGAGTTAACCATATTTCACTCCAATGCAGAAAATACAGGGTGCAAAGTAATAGTATTAAGTAACTTATATCACAGGATAACTCACATTGTAATCTCCTTGATAGTCCTGAATAGTCTGATCTTTCACTTCAATAACTCTGTTAACAATTTGCTTTACGAAATACCGATCATGAGAAACTGTTATAACAGTGCCTGTGTATTCTGAAATTGCCTCCTGCCATACACACAGAAGCATTTACTGTAAGTAAATGCTAATCAAGGAACTGATAGATCATAGAAAAAACGTTTTGCTATGCAGGAGAACTGCATTAAGATTTTTTGAACATAAGAGAATTGCATCTAACCTCAAGCATTTCTTTCGATGGAATATCAAGGTGATTTGTTGGTTCATCCAATATCAATAAAGTAGATGGAGTCACCAAGAACTTGCAAAAAGCAAGCCTCGCCTGGGGAAATAGCAGATAAATTGTGAGTAAATATACTCAAGTCAGTAACACTACATCATACAAATAAAAGAAATTCACTAGCAAATGTATATTACCTTCTCTCCACCACTTAAGAATTGAACTTTTCTATCCAACATATCATCCCTAAAGTTGCAACGACCAAGGAGACCTTTGATATCATCAATTTTCCAATCCTCTGCTGCTTCTGCTACAGTATCCAGCACAGTTTTCTCCAAATCAAGTGCTTCAGCCTGGTAAAGATCATGTACATGAATCTAGTTAGGAAAAAAATAATTTTTACTACTGAAATAATGAAAGGTTGATGGTGCGCTTCAATTAATCAATAGGCTTACAACCACTTGACCTGATAGCTTAATCAAACAGTGTAAATCACATATATACTACTATACAGTCCTACTATCATGCTGAAGCCATAGTGAAAGAAAGGATATCCATTTCAGGTATTTGGTGTACCTGATTTTGCTCGAAATAATTAGGCAATACATTATGCTCCCCAAGAAGCACTTCGCCTCCTTGTGGCTTCTCCATCCCCAAAATAAGCTTAAGTAAAGTGCTTTTCCCACATCCATTGGGGCCAATTATGGCTATCTTTTCACCTCTCTCAACTATTAGATTTGCATTATTGAACAATTTCTGGAGATGACACCAAAGGAGGAGGAATTAAGGGCATTAATACAAATAGTTGGCGTGCAGTTAATCAAAAAGAAATTACTCTGAAACAGTTTCCAATAGAATGAACCTGACCTCTTCCCCAAATCCAAATTCGAGATTCCTTATTGTCAATACAGTTCTACCGCTTCGCCCACGCTCTGGAAATCTGATCTTCAACTGCTTCCTTTGGAAAGGTTTCTCAATCAACCCTTCTTTTTCAAGCTTTTCCAATTTCTAGTGTTTGAAATTAGACAAAAGTTAGTAAGTAATGACAGATGGCTGAAATACAGAGATCAACTGCATTGATCAGAAGCATGCGGCAATCATGCAATTGTAGTGGTTACCTTCTGCTCACTCGATGCACGCCCTGCGTTAACTCCAGCCCCAAGTCTGTTTATCAGTTCCTTTGTCTGCTCAATCTCCTTCTGCTGCTTCTCCCATGCGGCATACTGAGTCTCAACCCAAATCGCCTTTGCCAAAACATATTCCGAATAGTTTCCCTTGTACGTTTTGGACACACCAAATTCAGTTTCCACAATCTTTGTACACAACTGATCCAGGAAAGCCCTGTCATGAGAAATGATGACCATTGGCACTTCCTGCGTCTTGAGGTAGCTCTCCAGCCACTCAATGGTGTCCAAATCGACATGATTGGTCGGCTCATCGAGTAGCAGCAAATCAGGATCCTGCACATAAATCAATTTCAGAATGTAAATGCACACAGAAACTAAAAACTACAATTCAAATTCAACAATCCAGACCCAATTCATCACCAATTGGCCATAATAATACCATTCCTTACTCCCTCTCCATCACCAATTACACATAACTAAATTATACCTCTCCACTGTTGCAGTCATTCATTGCTACATGTAAAGCTCAAAACTTTCTTTTATCTGTACCTGAAGAAGAATCTTGCCGAGCGACATCCTCATCTGCCAGCCGCCGCTGAAGGAGGCGACGAGGCGGTCGGCGTCCTCGGGCGCGAACCCGAGCTCGGGCATGAGCTTCTGGATCTTGACCTCGACCATCCCCACGTCGACGTCCTGCGACCGCCGCTGCAGCAGGTCGAGCTCGTCGAGGAGCCTCCCCATGAGGTCCATGTCCTCGGTGGCGCCCTCCAGCGCGGCCTGCACCTTCTCCAGGCGGGACCTCACCTCCATCTCCTCCTCGAACGCGGCGAGGAACTCCTCCCTGACGGTGCGGGAGGCGCAGACCTCGAATTCCTGGCTGAGGAAGGCGATCCTCATGTTGTCCTTGGCCTTGACGATGTTGCCGCCGTCGGGGTCCTCGAGCCCGGCGATGATGCGGAGCTGGGTCGTCTTGCCGGCGCCGTTGACGCCGACGAGCCCCACCTTCTCCCCACGCTGCACCTCCCAAGAAACGTCCCTGAGCACGGTCACCCCCTTGTAGGATTTCGAGACGCTCTCCAGCCGCACCCCCGAGGGGATGCTCGACGCGCCGCTGCTCGAGCGCTTTTTCTTCGAGGAGGGTTCGTCGGAGGTGGTGGAGGTGGAGAGGAGGGAGGAGAGGTCGTCCGCGGTGGATTGCTCTTCTTGGGTGGTGGTGGTGGTGGAGGTGGTGGAGGTGGTGAGGCGGCAGTGGATGGGATTGCGGCGGAGGCGGCGAGAGGAGGCGGAGGAGGAGGAGGGGAGGAAGGGGGAGGGGAGGCGGAGGGAGGAGCGGAGGAGCTTGGAGGAGAGGAGCTCCATGGGTGGCGCCGCCATGGATGGAGGCATGGAGCTCCTCTTGGGTGGAGGGCGAGTGGCCACACCACACAATGACACAAAACCCAAATGAGAGGCAGAGAGGAAGAGATGGAGTTTTTATAGTTTTATTAAAAAGAAAGATAATGTTCCCTCAACAAAAAGTTTAATCGTTTTATAAAGAAAAGAAATTTTTTGGGGTGATTTTTTGGGTGAGTTTTTCACCTTAGAAAGACTCTTGCTTTTTGGTTTTGATTTTATTCACACATGCCTCTTTTGTTTTGGGGTGGAAAGTCGTATTTTGTTTTTTAAGATAGGAGATGCTATGAAAGAAACAGCTTTATTTTTGTGGTTTGTTTTGGTCTGAATATTCCGTGCCGTATAGAAGAAATTTTCAAACCCATTTGTCTCTTTTATGTAGGCCGTACACCCACCGTGTGCTATTCGTCTTTTTACTTCTCGAGTTGCTTTCTCCTCTTTTGTTCTATTTACATTATTTTTTTACTTCACTTGTGCTGTTGAAATAATGTACATCTATTCCCTGTGTTTTATTTTAATGTCTCCAATGTTATTTCTGAGCTATGTGGTCTGAAATTTTAATACAGTAAATTAGAATAATCTTGTTCACAAATATTAATAACGCGAATTTTCGAGAATAAGTTGTTAACATTGCACTTAAAGAAACAATGTACATGTCTTCTAAGATGTTTATATTCTATTGCTAGTGAAAAAAGAATTTTGTTGTTCTGAAAAGGAGCTAAAAAAATCTCAATAAACTAACCAAATAAGTTGATTCTATAATGTAAACTAATCTTCAACCCTTCGTCGTGTCAAAACCTAAAATCACATAAACCACTCCATGCAAGCCGACGTACTACAACGACTCCCAACCATTTTCTTCCGAACAATTTGATCACCACACTAGAACATAAAACTCTAAAAAATTTTAGGTGGTTTTTTGGGGAGAGGAAGTGAGGAAGGGCTTAACTATCAGGGGGTCTTTTTCACCACAGAAATATTTTTTCTTTTTGGTTTGATTTTATTCCTATAGGACATTTTGTTTTTTACTGGAAAGTCTTATATTTTTTGGGTGGTTTTTTTAGGAAAGGAGATGAGAAAGGGCTTCGCTCCTCCCCCCCCCCCCCAAACCCCCACCCTTCTAGTTTCTTTTGTTTTGATTTATTCATGTAGGATATTTTGTTTTGTAGTGAAAAGTCTTGTTTTCTTTGTGAAAGATAGGAGAGACTATTGAAGAAATGGTTTTATTTTGTGGTTTGTTTTGGTCTGAATATACCATGTGACTCATGAGAGAATTTTTTAAACCGATTGATCTTTTTTATGTTAGCCGTACATCCAGCGTGTGTAATGGTTTTTACTCCTTGAATTGTTTTCTCCCCTTTTCTCATGTTTCATTGTTCAATCACTTGTGTTATTGAAATAATGTACGGCACAATTATACATCCATTTCATGTTTTTATTTTTCATGGCTCAATGCTATTCCTAATATATATTTGACATGAATTTTTAAGATAGTACATAAGAATTATGTTGTTCACAAAAGTTAGTAGCACAATTTTTTTAGTCAAGTTGGTGCTCCATTTCACCTTACAAGAACAAGGAAGATACACACACATATGTATGTATGTATGTATGCTTAGGTCTAAAAGGATGTACACAAGTGAAGGAACTTTTTATGTTTGTTTGTTGATGTCTACTGAGATGTTTATTGAGATGTTTATGCTCTCTCTCTTTTTTTCATGTTTATACTCTTTTTTTCAGCTCCTTTTTAGGATAACAAAGTTTTCTTTTACTAATATCAAATGGAAAAATATCTCGGTGTACCCACCCCATTATGCTAAATTCTACACCATAAACTAGTGGTCAACCTTTTCATCGTGTCAAAATCTAAAGCCACATAAACCACTCCATGCAAGCCCACGTACTACCACAACTCACAACTCCAAACCTTTTCTCTCCAACAATTTGATCACGACACAACACTCTCCAACAATTTATTTTGCCTAAAAAGGAAGAATAAAACAACTAATTTTCCAACCATGAACGGAAATTGGACGTGGTGGAATATTGCAAAATTTTCTTGTGGCCTAGGCTCAACCGGAGGAAGACGACGACCCCCATGGGGCATCGTCAGTTCGTCACCAACCAAAGCCGGCCATAGGCGGGACCAAGCGTGTGGCCCTCCACAGAATCGTGTGGCCGCCGGCGGCCACACACGTGTCACGAAGAAAGATCACCGGGGATAAAGCTTTGCAGCTTTGCCATCCATTACTACAGCCCTCTGCTCCCTGAGATGTTCAGAAAACCATGAGCTTAACCTGCACACAGAGGGCGTACACGTGTTAAATTTGAACCTCTGTTTTCGAAGATTTATAGCTTAAAACATTTAAAATTTGAAGTGTTTGTTATGAGAGACTGAGACAGTGGATGTTACTTTGGATAGAAATCACACGTCAGAGCTCGAGCACGTGGCAAAATTTATTTTGCTAGCTAGTACATCATCTTAACTTTCGGTATGGTGAATTGGTTGATGAGAAACTGGGTGAGCGGCAATGTTTCGTTTCCGTCAGGAATTGTGTGATATTGGTTGAATTCAAAGTTTTGGTTAAGAAATATCTCCCCCAATAAATCGAAAAAAAAAGAGATTAAGTTTTGATTTTTTGAGTGGCAATGAAAAGTTGAAAACACCATGGCGAAAGCATAAACATTCCCATTATCTAAGAATATGCATAAACAGGATTGGGGACGGTGTGGAGAACACGGCATGGGTATATCTGCAAGGAAAAAATGGACACAGGGACCGGAACATGAATTCTACAATGATGATGATAAGTTGTGGGTACATCTGCAAAAGTGCAAAGGGAGATTCAGGGGTGAAACTGAGAAGGAAAGGGAGCAAAAGGACCAAGTTGTACGAGTCGGCATAGGCGCAGGGACATATCTGTGAGAAAAACTATGGGGTCCGACAAAAGGGCCGAGTTGTAAGAGTTGGAATAGGCGCAGGGGCATATCTATAAGGACAACTATAGGCTCCGAGGACATGGGTGAAAATATTAAAAAAATTTAAACCATTTCTCGATTTGTAGAAAACTATGGGCTCCGGGGACCTAGGCAGAAATCTCAACAAAATTTGAATCATTTCCTGATTTGTGCGTGTCATCCTTGCGTATAAGTCATGTTAATCTTCTTTGTATCATTCCAATTTTACCAGATATCCCAGAAAAGACACCACGACTCTTGCGCGCGGGCTTATAAACTGATTTTATTGTTGTTTGGTAGACGAGGGCCTGTTCGGCAAGGGGGTACTGCAGCGGCTGGCTGGCTGCAGCTGCCTTGTGCCTATGGCACTTTTTGTCAGTGGCGGATCTAGAAAATTGATTCGTTGGTGTCATAATATATTTATTGGTGTCATAGTATACTTAGACCACAAATATATAATATATAGAAAATCGTAACGCTGTAAATCCGCCCCTGCTCTCCCGCGACCCACAGATCCCCATCCAACGGCCACGCAGCAGCCAGCGGCATCCCGCGCGGTAGTACACGCTCGTGGGCCGTATCCTCCGTCGCGGCCCAAATATGCAGAAGAGCCCACTAGGCTTCACTTGCGGCCTTGTAGCTCAAAGTCTGAGCCCCACCATCCATCGTGACCGTCTCTGCACGATCCAACGGCTGATCGTGATCCACGCTTCACACCTTGGTCTCACGAGCAGGCTCACAGCTAGTAACAATGGGCCGATTCAGTCGATGGATCATCAATGCATGGGCTTCTATCTTTCTTGATTTGCTTTTTTTGAGGTTATCTTTCTTGATTTGTTGGCTATGACAGACTCAAAGTGTTTTTTTTATATATAGACAATAGAATATAAATAACCCAGTATATATAAATCATGTGATGCACATATCTATGTCTTATTATTAAATAGATGCAATTTTCAGCTACCACAGAAATTGTAATACCAATGGAAACGAACTCGTCTAAAATAAACACTCAAGCACAAATTACATTAATAAACTTCCATCCATATTTGATGAATATTTATTTTCATCAAAGTATTTTTGAAGAGACTGTACGTGTCGGCGTTGGTTATGACTGCAATTTCTCAACCTTAAATCGGATATCGCGGTAAATTAAAAGTGACTGCTATCTGATCGCACCAGGGCGCGCTCGGGGCGATTTCGGGGCGGCGTGTTCGACTCCGCTGCTATCCACGTCGCCTAGCCGCTGTGGGCCCGCGTGCTCGCGCTTCCCGCGCGTTGCCTGCGCGTTTTGCCGCCACCGTCGCGCGCGTGCTACGTACGTGGGCTAGGTTGCTTTCGTGGGCTTGTCTGGGCCGGACTCGCATTGTCTTCGCGTGGGCTGCGGTTTCAGCTGGTGCAGAATAAACGGCTTACACGTGTTGGTCCGCCTGCTCGGCCGCGGTGGCTGTACCCTTCGCTGCGTGTTCGGCTTGTACGTTGCGAGCCGTCTGGTGGTGGTTGGTCACATCCCGGTTTTCCCTCGCACGCATCGACTGCTTCTCCCACGCTATGGCTACTCGTCAGACGAGATGAGTGAATAACCAGCGTTCGCTTCTTCCCTCCCAGTAAACGGCTGGCGGCCATGGCGGCCTAGCGGTTGATTTCTTAGATCTTCTTCCTTTCTTCATCGTCCTTTTCCGTTCTTTCTCCTTCATTTTGCGTCGGCTTTTTCATGGACAGGGGTTGGTTGCGTCGGGGTTCGAGGTCTTGCTGTTCTTCGGCTTGGTGATTGCGGCTCAGCTCTCGGGCGCGTTGATTAGCCGCTGTTCGTTGCTTGCCGACGGAGGAGCTCGGTGCAATTGCCGTCGTTCGCGCTCTCCTGTTCTTCGTTGTTGGGCGGGCCATTGGAAGGTACTCTTAGTTCTACATTCTTTTTCTTCTTTTTGGTCACCGTTCGTGGTTGCTATCTTTCCATCTTTTCTTGATTTTGCACTGGGCGTTGTTAGATTCTTTCTTTTTCTCTATGTTTGCATGGCTTGGTCAGGCATGCGTATGCGTCGATGGCACAGCTCTCTCTCACAACTCACACAGGAGCTCACGATGAGGAAAGAGGCTAACTGATGAACACAGAAACACACGCACAAGCACCAGATACACACACGAGAGCTTTTGTAGCACTGCACACCAGTGCTCCTTTTTTTTCACACCACAACTCAAATGCTGATTACAAAGATTATATAAGCACACACACGCACAGGCTAAGTCACGTCTTGCCGCACAGCCCGGCAAGCACCTCGTGGCTTATCCTCTAATCACCTCCTACATGCAAGGCACATCTCCCTGCAAGTGGAGCACCACTAACAGCACGCACACGCTAACGACTCTTCCAGCAGCAAGCTCTGATCCAGTGCCGTCACGACTCAACTAACCAAGAACCTGGCCACACACACACCTGCAAGGCTTACTCTAGTGATGACACACGTGCACACAAAGTGATGGCTGCCGATGATTTGCTTGCACTTGCAAATCTTGGCCACTGCGCCATGCTGCATAACACGTGCAAACACAACTAACATGAACCTAATAATGCCAAATTAAACTAACACACGCACCCAACCAGATTATGTCTAACATGCGTCTGCCCGCTCGGTCTACACGGTAGAGGCCCACCAAGGTAGCATTTATTCTTCTCTCACCTCATGTTACGTTCTCCTTGCTTTCTTCCTCTTATCTTCTTCTGCTTTGGTGTAGTGCTGCTGCTGCTGCTGCTGTTACCATTGTTTCTCTTCTATTTCTATCTCTTTACGTTCGTGCGATCCGCACTGCAGCTCTGCAGCCAACAGGATGCTTCCCGTCGAGGTGTCTTACGTCTCATTGCTCAATGCCGCCGCCTACCATTGCGGTGTACCTTTGGTGTCCTACCTTTGGGAGCTAGGTGGCGATCACTACACTAGATAAGGTCACCTGTGACGGGCCCAAACCCGCACCTTTGACGGATTTGGGGTTGGTCAGTGATCAGTGGTCACTGGTGAGTCCTGTCACCTTTGACGGGTGGCCGGCCGTCAGAGGTGACAAACATCTCTGACGGGAAAATAAATAGACGTCCGTCAGAGGTGTTGGTCCCCGCTAGCTTAGGACCAGTTAGAACCCGTCACAGGTATCTCATCTCTGACGGACACATAAACAAAAGGCCTCAGAGGTATTAGTCTCCGGTAGTTAGAATCCGTCACAGCTGGGCTACCTGTGACGGGCAAGAAAGTAAAGGCCCGTCACAGGAGAGTCAGCTCTGACGGTCGCGGTTTACGAATCCGTCACAGGATGATTACCTGTGACGTCTTTTTTTTATGACCCGTCACTGATGTGTTAAATCCCGAAAAAAATAAATACTAAATATTGGCTAGCCTCAGGATTTGCTAGCCATGCCCTCTGAAAAACAGAAAGATCACAGATACATGCCAGCCAGCGCCAATATCACATGCATTCATTCATCAATTCATCATCAATTCATTCATCATTTGCATCCCATTTCCCCCAAAATCACCCAAAAAGCATTAGATTTCAGATCCACTATGGCCTCAGTTCTGTTCTGTTCAAGCAATCTGCATCAATTAGTATCATTTGCATCAAGGACAAAAAAACAGAGGGAATCAGCTAAGACAGAAGGAGAAGCAAGTGTCCCAAAAAAACAAGTGCACATAATATGTTCTTATACATAAGACCAAGTGTAGATAGTCTGTTCTTAAGCATCCATTCATTCATCAATTCATTCATCATTTGCATCCCATTTCCCTCAAAATCACCCAAAAAGCATTAGATTTCAAATCCACTATGGCCTCAGTTCTGTTCTGTTCTGCATCAATTAGTATCATTTGCATCAAGGACAAAAAAACAGAGGGAATCAGCTAAGACAGAAGGAGAAGCAAGTGTCCCAAAAAAACAAGTGCACATAATATGTTCTTATGCATAAGACCAAGTGTAGATAGTCTGTTCTTAAGCATCGACAAAAAGGTTAAGTGTAGATAGTTTGTTCTTATGCATAAGACAACCAACAATAAAACCTAAAAATGGACAAGTGTAGATAATATGTTCTTATTCATCACTGGCCATTTAAGTCCATCGAAATGAACGACACAACAGGGCAACGCAAAATACGCATGTCATAAAAAACGACAAATAATTTGAAAATGGAGGGAGTAGTAAAGAGGTAATGTTCCAAATCAGTTTTAAATCTCTTTTCTAAGAAAATATACACAGGTGACCATATCCATCCAGTGAAAGTAAATTACATAGCATACCGTACCACAGAACCATAGAAACAACTATTTTTATATCACAGAAAATTGGATAACTGTTTTGTTCACGACATCACAAGTAGCCCAGTTCAATCGTCTATTACACGTGAAAACGTCCTTTCTTGTTCATTATTTGGGCGAGAATGAAGGCGCACAGTTCGCCTCTGATAGCAGGAGGGTTGATGGGTGAAACCTTCCAGCCAGCTCTACCTTTCTGTTCAATAATACATAAGTTAGCACGTTTATAAGATTAATATTTGGTATTGAAATGTTTGAATTTGCCATTAGCAACAACCTCAGGGTCGAAATTTTTGACCTCTCTTAGAAGTGTCGACATATTGTGGCACACGTGGAAACCGCACTGGTCCCCGATCTGTTGTGCGCATGCGAAATTGGTGTCATGATAAAGTTGGTCCTTGCCCTCCTTGTACCTACCACCCTTTTCCACATATGGTCCCCAAGCCATATTTAAGGCCTTGATGATTTCAGTGAAATTATACTCCTTTGCCTTACTTGAGTTAAGGTAGTAGACCCTACTCCATTTAGGTACAATGACTAGGAGAACCCAATGTCGCCTACGCGGTGGTTATGTAGCATTAGTAATAAGAAACTTAGCTTCAACAACAATATACACGAAATGATTATTGTCTTCTTACTCTTGATTGTGCGCGCACATGATGTACTCCTTGTCTTGGTGGGCCCATAAGCACCGGTTCACGTAGTCAACCAATTCATTGAAGTTATTTTGCAGATTGACCTCATTGACCATTGATGGATCAAGGAACCCAACTTGATTACCAAGGCGACGACCCTCGATCCAACACAACCTTAAAACAATTACGTATTAGCACTAATTTAGACGATAGTCCATTAATATCACAAGGAGGAAGGTTTGCACTTACAAGGAGTAGCATTTCAGAAGTCCTGTGTCTAACTTCCGAATCCTGAATAGGTCGAAGAGGTCATCAAAGCCTATAGTTACATAGGCAGGCGACGATAGGAAGGGCTGGTGGTCGTGATGTCCAACTATGCATGACTCCCTCATTTTCCGCTTGGCATTGCTTAGCTCCATGTACTGTTTGTGTAGCTCTCGGCAAGCAATACCCATCACGGCCAACACATTGTCCTCCACCAACGGCATGCCTAGTTCAAATTGTGCCGGGGCCTTCACGACCTTCCCCGTTTTGGTCAACGGCGCCGACGCTGCAGCCTTCCCCCTTTTTTTCACCGGCGCCGACTCCTCGACCTTCCCTTTTCCTGTAGCACCCCCGCGTTCACGTTTTTGTCCCTTGACAATGGGTGGCGAGCTATCAGCCTTCCTTGTGGTCTTTATTGGAGGCAGGTTCTGAGCTATGTGTGTCAAATCCATATCGGCTGCGGCAGGTGAATGGGGTTCTGACAACGCCGGTCCACGGGGAGCCTCAATTGATAGCTTAGACGTTGAAGGTGTTCGCTCCGTCGGTCGACTTGGGCGAGGAGTCATCTTCACAATTATGTCTTCTTTGGGCCATTGTATGTACGTCTTGCACGCATCGCCCAAAGTCGTGATTTCATCATTAGGGGGCACAGGCAGCGGAAAGGCTGACCAGTTGTCCTTGACTGAATCTATGGACACCTTGGCATACCCTTGACGTAGGTTTACGCCGTGCACCTTTTCTGTGTCCGAGGGATTGAAAGCCATGCCCTCAGCGACTTCGGCCGCGAAAGTTGGGTGGACCCTCACCACTAGGACACACTGCTCTACGTCCTGCATTTTTAAAGTATCAATTTAATATTGGAACATGTAAAGGTATTTGAGTAGATATGGATCGGATATAATCGATTACCTCTATGTTGTCCACCGCATCTAGTGGTGTGACAGGGAGATGAGGGGCCGGCACTTCTGTGGATGCACAGCTACTCTTGTGTTGTGACGGACTCGCTTCGTGCTGTGCAGGAGGAGTTGGTTGGACAACTTGTGTTGCGGGTCGACGTATATTCATCTCGGCGAGGACCTTCTGAACCCTTTCTTCGACCCTGGCGTCCATGTCTGCTTGGAGTTCTTGAATGACCTCCAACTTAAGCTCGGCCTTCAAACGAGCATCCCTCTCTTCCTTGGAGACTTTTCGTTTCCTATATTGGGAGCTGTACTCGGGCAGGCCATGCTTCCAGGGCACATCAACGCCAATTCCCCGAGTCCGGCCAGGATGTTCTTTGGTTCCGAGCGCCTTCGTGAGGATGTCATCTTCGCGTCTCTTCGGCGCGGACTCGACCTCGCTCTGCGAAGCTTGTTCGGCAACCAACCCTAACTATAAAAAACAGGATTCTTGTTACAAATCTTTTGCTTAATATGAACGGACATTAATGAGGTTAATTAGCGAACTCACCAGCTCCTGATAGACGTTGGCGTCACTTTGATTGTCAAATGTGATGGAGCCGTCAGGGTTGACCTTACCCCTAGCCCTCGCCCAGTTGCGAGCTCTTCGTTCAGGGATGTCAGCGAATGGGGCAGGGACATTCGCTGCAGCAGCGGCTGCATCCTCTTGGGCCCATATTTGCTCCTTGCCGATGTACCCAGCCGTGCCCAGTCGATGCGGGTGCTCATTCCGCTTTTGCAGTAGGCGATGTGCCTCGCTTGACTGCCTAAAATCTTCGCTTTTCTTCATCTCGCAAAATTGCTCCCACACCGTCTCCGTTATTTGAGGGTACTCAACGAACGGAGTACGATTGCCGGGTGGGATGACATACTCCGTGAAGAGTTTCCACTTCCAATTCTTCCATGCTTTGCCCATCTTATGGAATGCCTTCCGCTTAAGCCTTTCCTTTGCTTCATCCGGAAATGTGAACCATTTCTCCATAGCCGTCCAAGCTCGCTCCATCTCAGCTTCTGGGACCATTCCGATATTTTTGTGGAGGATGCCGAAATTCTCACGTGCTGCCAGCCCGCAGCAGTTAGACCATCTTCCTATGACAGTCCTCGGCGCCGTGGGCCTACCACTTGCGTCGACCTCTCTTATAACCTGCACTGTGGTCGGCCATCTATTTTGTGTCCGGGGATTTCTACTTGACCTAGATGCACTTGTCCCGGCTGAAGGCGACGGTTGTTGTTCTTGAGGCACTTCTGCAGCTAAGACAGAAGGAGCATTTGCTAAGGGGTGGTAGGTACAAATTTTGTTGTCATGTATTGAAAAGTTATCCTATAAATTACCACGAGGTTCGGGTTGTTCGGCTGCCATCGTCGACGGATGACCTGAGGAAACCATGGCTGGGTCTGCTTCTACCTGTATCCTCGCAGGCGTCGTTGAGGACGGGGATGCGCCGGGCGTTGTCATCGACTAAACAATTTGAATACGCTTACAAATTTCCTATCATTTCACTAATTTCACTAATTTGAATACGCTTCGAACTATTATATATATGAGGGATGTGAAATATATATGCGAACTACATGACAAAAAGATCATGCGAACTAAAAAATGTTTATTACTTTAAAAACTTTAATCATGTAATTAATTTAAGTTCTAGCGATTAACAGTAAATCCATAAAGACATTTACCGCTACAACTAATTTAAACAAATTGCCCTTTCGTAAAATTATAAAAAGGTCTTACTGGTCTTTCTTCTAGATACATTCTCTTAATATCTATCTAGTATGTAAAAAAATAAATTTATCATCAAAATATGTATCATACTCGCAGAACTTGAAGAGATCTATGTTGACAAGATTTCGGTAAATGAAAATTGTGGATGAGATATAACCCGGAGTATGTGCCTTGAAAATGTATTCTTTGGCTTATTAGCTCTATTTAGAGTGTAATTCTATAATGCAGTTCATCTACTACTTTGTAGTTTTATATTGATACACTAAAAATTAGATAGAGAAAACTGAAACTTAGTAAGCTTATTAGCAAGAACTCAAGATGCTGTGCTGCTAAACATCAAATGTTCGTAGAGGGAACCAACTGGCGTGTTTATATTTTGTTGGAATTTATTATCATGAAATGTCCTGCTAGAAGGCAAGTTTTATGGGAAGACATATCTGAATCTGCTGTTCTGCATCATATTCTAGGGCAGTTACATCCTTTTGGATATCAAGAACAATGTCTACACTCTACAGAATAATAATAATTAGTTAGGTCCAATGCCATTTTACTCAAAATCTTGTTTATGTGCAGTTTTTTGCGAGTCCTTTTCATGTAATTAGTGCCTTATAATCATATAGCGATGTACCAGAGTTTACTGAAAACTGTAGCTTACTAAGTTTGTTTCTCAAGAGCTCAAGATGTTGTGTTTCTAACTGTCAGGTCTCAGTGGAGGTCCTCTAAAAAAATATCAGTGGAGGAGGTCCAGTTGTGGAAATTTATATCTCATGGCACTACAGCATAAATATGAGCTACATATTTCATATTTCAAACTTATTTATAATATTACTACAAATAGCACATCTATAAAATCTATTAAAGAAAAAAAGTAACAAACATAATATTTAGGGCTAGATATCTCATAACAAATCGCTAGATTTTAGCGAAATATACAAGAACCCTAGAAAAAAATGGATGAAAGGGGAAGAAAAAACTCACTGTGTGCAACAAAGGGGAATAGGGTGGTGTAGCTTGGCGAGGAGGAGGGGGATACCCTCACGGCGGCGTTGGACCGACGCCGACGTCGAGCTGATGTGGGGGGGGGGTCGGCCGGCACTGGAGGAGGTCGACGGCGGTGGAGGAGGGCGAGGGGGTGGAGGTCGAGTTCGGCGGCGGCGGCGGTGGATGTCGAGTTTGGCGGCGAAGACGATGGAGGACGAGTTCGGCGGCGGCGGCGGTGGATGTCGAGTTCGGCGGCGAAGGCGGTGGATGTCGAGTTCGGCGGCGGCGGCGGTGGTGGAGGACGAGTTCGGCGGCGGCGGTGGTGGAGGTCGAGTTCGGCGGCGAAGGCGATGGAGGACGAGTTCGGCGGCGGAAGCGGTGGAGTACTAAGTAAAATGACAGCAATGTTACCCTAGTGGATCTGGATCGAGAAAAGGCAGCAATCTTACCCTAGTCAACCACACCTGTGACGGGCTCTAAGTTAAATGACCGTCAAAGGTTACGACACCTGTGACGAGCTCTAACTAAAATGGCCGTCACAGGTGACCATATCTGTGACGGACTCCAACTAAACGGCCGTCACAGATGACAAGACCTGTGACGGGCTCCAACTAAACGGCCGTCACAGGTGACAAGACCTGTGACGGGCTCCAACTAAACGGCCGTCACAGGTGAAAACACCTGTGACGGGCTCCAACTAAACGGCCGTCACAGGTGACAACACCTGTGACGGGCTCCAACTAAACGGCCGTCACAGGTGACTCATAAACACCTGTAGGTAACAACTATGTCCACTCCTCTCCTCAGAAGATATAACCCAATTTTTTTTTCTAGATTTGCTGCGATGGCTTACCTCATTATTTTATTTTACTTAATTATTTTATTTCACTTATAGTAGTTATTGTGCTTAATATTTCATTTGACTTACATGAACTATTTCGTAAGCAATGCACTAATGATCATTGCAAACATTTTAGAGTCATACATATACTAGACAAAATAGACATAAATTACAAAAATAATCCTTCCTCGTGGTCGACGCGTGCATGTTGAACCTCATCTTCTTCTTCCTCCAATTCTATAGGTATTTCCTGACCTATGCCGTGCACGTGCTGGTTGTAATCATCTTCGTCTGAAATGTTGTCCAATCCAACTATTCTCCTTTTCCCTTCTCGAACTACATGCAGTTTCTTGTTACACGGGTCAATTATGTAGAATACTTGAACAACTTGTTTGGCGAGAACGAACGGTTCATCCTTGTACGCGTTGTTAGCCAGATTGACAATGGTGAAACCTTCATTATCAACTTTTACATTACGAAGATCGACCCATCGACAACGAAACAATGGCACTTTGAACTTCAAGTAATCCAGCTCCAATATTTGCTCAACTCTGCCATAGTACTGATCACGCCGACCACCGTCGCTAGCGGCCTCAATGCGTAACCCACTGTTCTGAACTGTGCATTTGTTGTCTTGCTTGATCGTGTGAAAGGTGTACCCATTTATGTCATATCCTTGCCAGGTGGTAGCACTCCATTCAGGACCCTGTGACAACCACTGCAGTGTTTCACTTGACAAGTTCGGCATGTTGGCAATTCGGTTCTTGAACCACTCGTTGAAAGAAGACATGTGCTTTTTTCTAACCCAACTCTCTGATCGCCCTGGGTTGTCCTGTCGGAGAAATCGTAGGTGTTCATCAAAGTACGGCACTACCTCGGTCATATGCTGGAGTACCGTGAAATGAGCTTTATCATACACCTTACGATCCATCCTTACAATTTTCCTTCCAACAGTGCCCACACCATCAAGCCTTCCTTCGTGATGAGATCGTGGTAATCCAACTGAAGAGGTTTCTGACATATAGTCAACACAAAACTCGATGACCTCTTCGGTGGTGTAACTCTCAATGATGCTCCCCTCGGGGTGGGATCGGTTCCGTACGAAACCCTTCAGGATCCCCATGTACCTTTCGCAAGGATACATCTGCGTCATGAAAGCAGGACCACAGCACTTTGTTTGTCTAACAAGGTGCACGGGAAGATGTTCCATTATATCAAAGAAAGTAGGAGGAAAGTACATCTCAAGATGACATATGGTTCTGACAATTTCTGCCTGTAGTTCATCTAGTCCCTCGGGATCAATGATCTTCTGGCCAATTGCATGGAAGAAGGAGCACAATCGCATTATCGTGTGTCGCACCTTAGGAGGCAAAATATTCCTTATTGCAACAGGCAACAGCTGTGTGATAAGGACGTGGCAATCGTGCGACTTCATCCCTATCAATTTAAGGTCTTCCACTGAAACGAACTTACTAATTCTTGATGAGTACCCAGATGGAACCTTTATACCACTCAGACATGTTAGCAAATCCATCTTCTCATCTTTCGAGAGAGTGTAGCAGGCTGGAGGAAGGTACACACTGCCCGACTCCGTGGTTATGGGATGTAGCTCTGAACGAACACCCATGTCTTCCAGATCTCGCCGGGCGTTGAGACCATCCTTTGTACTACCAGGGTTAAGCAGTAATCCCATTAAACTCTCGCATACATTCTTCTCAATATGCATCAAATCTATGCAGTGACGAACCTCAAGATCCTTCCAGTATGGTAGTCTCCAAAATATTGACTTCTTCTTCCACATGCTTTTCTCTTTTGTCTTTCCATCTTTCCTCATTTTTCCAAACTCGTTGGTTATTCCCATCACTAAGTTGTGCACCTCTGTCCCTGTTAGCTCTGTCGGGGGGCTAGCTGTATCTCTGTGTCCATTGAAATTCTTTGTCATATTCCTATAAGGGTGATACCTTGGGAGAAATCTCCTGTGACCCATGTAGACCATCTTGCGTGAATGCTTCAACCATTTGCTCCTTGTTTCCTCCATACACTTCGAACATGCCCATCTCCCTTTGACAGTTTGGCCAGAAAGGTTGCCAAGGGCCGGATAATCGTTGATGGTACAAAACAACATCGCACGGAGGTTGAAATACTCTCGTGCATATGCATCCCATGTTCGTGTGCCCTCATTCCACAGCCTCTCAAAGTCATCGATTATCGGTTCAAGGAACACATCGATATCATTGCCAGGTTGTCTCGGTCCTTGAATTAGCATGGCAAGCATAATGTACTTTCTTTTGAAGCACAACCAGGGAGGAAGGTTATAGTTCACAAGAAGAACTGGCCATGTACTATGACGACTGCTCAAATCACCAAATGGATTAATGCCGTCCGTACACATGGCAAAACGCATGTTTCTTGGGTCATTTGAGAATTCACGGTAAATCCTATCGATTGTCCGCCACTGTACTGAATCTGCCGGGTGCCTAAGCTTACTATCGACTTTCCGTTCTTCGGCATGCCAACGCACTAGCTTAGCTTGTTCTGGATTCGCAAAAATTCTTTTCATGCGTTCCGCAATTGGGAGATACCACACCACCTTTGCGGGGCCTCCCCTCTTTGACTTACTTCCTTCACCTTCACTTATTGTTCGTTTGTATCTAGAAGCCCCACAGACAGGGCAAACATCCAAGTCAGCGTATTGCTTGTAATACAAAATGCAGTCGTTTCGACAAGCATGAATTCTTCTCACCTCCAGGCCCAACGGACATAAGACTTGCTTTGCTTCATATGTCGTATGCGGTAATTTGTTCCCCTCTGGCAACAGGTCCTTTAACAGCTCAAGAAGTTCTGTAAAACTCTTGTCGGACCAACCATTACTTGCCTTAAGCTTCATGAGTTCCAACACGCATGACAATTTGCTGTGCTTCGACTTACATCCATCATACAAAGGCATATGACATTCTTCCACCAACTTACTAAACTTCTCAAAATCTCTGTCGTTGTCATCTGCGTCTTCAACGTCATGCAACATTTCAGACAAACTTTGAGTATCCAAATCTATGGTCTCTCCGCCTAACGGAGAAGGTACAAACATGCCTTCTCGAGTTGCAGCGGCGTTCACTACATCCTGATCCGGGCCTTCTTCAACTGCGACATCAGGTGCCTCTTGCTCTCCATGCTTGCTCCAACATGTATATTTTTCCATGAAACCTCTCCTTATCAAATGAGAATGCACATCTGAACTATCATGGAACATCTGTTCATTCTTACAGTCGTTACATGGACACAATATGTGCATGGCCATCCTGCTTTTTCTGTCATTGTCCGCAAATGTGACGAATTCAGTGACCCCCTCCCTATACTCTTTAGACGAACGATGAACATGGTACATCCAACTACGATTCATCTGCAATCAACGACATAGGAAAAAAACTATATGATGATCAATTGGGAATGAAGGGAGAATAATGTATTTTTTACCTTTAATTTCAGCACAAATTCGCCCCCCTTACCCTCCCAACCGAATTGTGAGCAGTGCACTGGTCGGGATGGAAAGCAGTTGGCAGTTAGATGGTATTTATAGAGATCCAACTCACCTCAAACGGGTTAAATAAATATAGCCCGTCAAAGATGTCGGCCAATTACCTTTGACGGGTTTTAACTCTCTGGCCGTCACAGGTGAGGTGATACCTGTGACGGCCAGGTAGTTAGAAGCCGTCACTGGTATTTCAGTGACGGCTTAAGGTTCCAAGCCGTCACAGGTGAGGTCATACCTGTGACGGGCCGCAGCCAGATGTCTCACCGATGACGGCAAACATAAGGACCCGTCAAAGGTGACGGTCATCTGTGACCAACCCAAAGGCCCGTCACTGGTATGCCGTCACAGATGTAGGGTTCTGGTGCAGTGGATGTTGCTCTTCTTGCAGGGGTGGAGGTGCTTCTTCCCCGTGCTGAGAAGGACAGGGCTACAGAGTCTAAGTTTTTTTGGTCGGTCGCTTCTGACCCATATGGTAGCTCCCATGAAAAGGCAGCTTTAGAGGCAATTAGGTTCCTGCAGTCCAGATATGGGTTTGTTGTGCACGATTACAATTTCGCATCCATGGTATCATATAGAAACATGGCTATGACAGCTATAGATTTAGCCATGTCTGCTTCTGCTTGCTTAGCTCATTTAAGGGCTGCTAGAAGTGGTTATGTTCCTCGCGGTTGCGAGGCTCTTTTCAGGGAGTTTAGCTCTATGTGGTACAGTTTTGTGGTTGGGGGTGACTGCCTGCGCAGTCTAGGCCAGTAATGGGAAAAAGGCCATCCAATGCTTGGGGAGCATGGTCCTTGCCGTCCGCAGTTTTAGCTGTTGCTTCGTTCGTGCTTTCGATGTACGCATGAACAAGTAATAATAGTATGTTATCTTTGTTTAAAACATTGTGTGAGTGCTGTTTTCTGTGCGGGTGCCTTTCTTTATTTTACTCACGCTAATTTTTTTTATCATACATTGTATGGATGTTGTTCTATGTGCGGGTGTCTTGCTTTACTTTGCTCCCTGTTATAGACTTCATTTTTTTCATTTTTTAGATAGCTCTCTGTGATGCCTCCTAAACCGTCCTCATCTCGCGTCCAGCGTGCGAGAGAGTGTAGATTAAGGCGCAAGCTTGCTGTCGGTCAAGGTTTGCATCCGACGTTCGCTTCTTCTAATGTGTTGTTGTTGCTAGACCAGCATAATATACATGTGACCTGACGGCCAACGTGTAGGTTACTTGCAAACGCCGGTTCTAGGTGGTATTGGACGGTCTTCTATTCAGAACGATACTCCTGTTGCTGTTGCATCCCCTTTGGATGACGTTGTTATACGCCATGAACATGAAACATGCAATGGCACCCATCCAAGCACGCCTTTCTACATGCGTTTGCGGGTACCGAAGCTATGCCAGCAACTGGGAAAAAACGAACATTGTTAGATATTCCATCCTCTTCTGCTGCTAGCAAAAGAGAAAGACGTTGCCTTAAAAGGTCCGGCAAAGAGCCTGCGTCGTTTGTTCAGCGCTTGTTTGATGGTATGGATTTATGGCGTCACTATGTCTCCAGGTGCTCATTTACCCTTCTTTTGATGCCTCGTCCTTGCCTAACTAATAATGGTTTGTTTAGGGCCACGTCCAACACTTGCAGACGTTGTTGGAATATGATCCGAATTATAACGTGAGTCTTGTGGGGACGTCTGGAGGGCCCACGGTTCGGGTATGTTTATTAGCGGATTTGTTTCCGTATTTAACTGCAGTCAGTCCATCCTATAAATACATCTTGTAAGCCGTACGGGAAGAGCCGACGACTCATTGTATTCCCTGCGTTCTGTAAACTTTCTCCATATAGTGAAGATTGACGGTCGACGCCCGTGGTTTTTTCCCGCAAGGGTTTTCCACGTAAAAATTTGTGTCTCGTATTCGATTTTGATTTGCGTTATTTGCTAACAAGTGGTATCAGAGCCAGACACGAGATTGAGAAAAAAAGTTAGGGTTTCAGTCCGGTTCATCGCGCCGCCATCGAGATCAATCTGCACACGGTGATTTCTTCGTGCTGTCAAATCAGCGACTTGGTGTTCATAAACGTTGAGTCCAAGGCGGAGCTGCCGGCTGTGCACGTCTACGATTCCGAAGCGGAGGCGAAGTACTACTGCCGTTCTATCGATCTACTAAAAAAAAAGGTAAAAGCTGCTGATCTGCTAGCTTGTCTACTGTTCACGCGCATCTGTTGCTGTTGCTGTTATGCTGAGTGCTGATCACGCGCACGTGGATCAAGGTAACCAGGGCAGCAGCGTGCTTCTCGTTTCTGGAGGTGAAAAAAAATCAGATTTCTGGAATTTTTTTGCTAAGTGCACACGGTGAAAGCTATCAGGAGTTTTGTTCTTTGGCTGTTTTCAGCTAAACATACACAAGTTGTGTACCAGGCTGCAGGTTTTTGCTAGGGTTACACCTATATTTCTGCAGATTATTACTCTTCTGGTTATTGCTATTATTTTTCCACCATGTCTTCAGTAAAATATGATATTCCTCAACTGGATCGTGACACAAGGTTCGCTCTTTGGCAAGTCAAGATGAGGGCTATTCTTACGCAGGCTGATGTTGATGATGCACTTGATAAATTCGGTAATAAAGATTCAAAGTCTTGGACCGATGAAGAGAAGAGAAAAGATCATAAGGCCTTGTCCCAAATTCAGTTTCATCTGTCAAATAATATTCTGCAAGATTGTCTGCAGGAGAAAACTGCAGCTGCTTTGTGGCTCAAGTTAGAGTCAATTTGCATGTCTAAGGATTTGACAAGCAAGATGCATATGAAGATGAAGCTATATACTCATAAATTGCAAGAGGGTGGTTCTGTTATCAACCATCTCACAGTCTTTAAGGAGATCGTTTCTGATCTACAGGCTATGGAGGTAGAATATGATGATGAGGATTTGGGACTTATTCTTTTGTGCTCTTTGCCTAGTTCTTTTTCAAACTTCAGAGATACTTTATTATATAGCCATGATACACTAACTCTTGATGAGGTGTGTGAGGCGTTGCATGCTAAGGAAAAGATGAAGTTGATGGTGTCTTCTGAAGGTTCTGCTTCCAAAGGAGAAGCGTTGTCTGTTCGTGGGAGGACAGAAAATAAATTCAACAATGGCAATAGAGGCAAAAGTTCTAATCGTTTCAGAGGCCGATCAAAGTCTCAAGGTAGAGGAGATAAATTCTGCAAGTATTGCAAGAAAACAATCACTTTATTGAGGATTGTTTGAAATTGAAGAATAAGGAGAAGAGAACTGGCACATACAGAGAGAAAGGTAAAACCAATGATGAAGGTAATGTTTCTGTTGCTGCTTCTGAGGCAGAATATTTCGATGGTGATTCTTTAGTTGCTTTTGCTGGATGTGCTAACAGTAATGATGAATGGATTCTTGATTCCGCTGCTTCATTTCATATATGCTTTAATAGAGATTGGTTTGTCACCTATGATTCTCTCCAAGGTGGAGGTTCTGTTAGATTGGGTGATGACAGTCCACTTGATATTGTTGGTATGGGATCTATTCAGATTAAGATGCATGATGGCATTGTCAGAACCTTGGCTGACGTGAGGCATATTCCAAGCATGAGCAAGAATCTTATTTCTCTGAGTACTCTTGATGGTAAAGGGTACAAGTACTCCGGTGGAGATGGAGTTCTAAAGGTGTCAAGAGGTTCTCTTATTGTGATGAAAGGTGAATTGAAATCTCCAAATTTGTACCGTCTTCGTGGTACTACAATTACAGGTGATGCTGCTATAATTTCTAATTCATCATCTAATTCTGATGCTACTGATCTTTGGCATAAGCGTCTTGGACATATGAGTGAGCAAGGCTTGCATGAATTGTGCAAGAGAGGACTCCTTGATGAACATAGCATCAGTAAGTTGAAGTTTTGTGAGCATTGTGTGTTTGGCAAACACAAGAGGGTGTCTTTTAATCTCTCTACTCATAAAAGTAAAGGTATTCTTGATTATGTGCATTCTGATTTATGGGGACCATCTCGCAAGCCTTCTTTTGGTGGTTCTCGTTATATGTTGATAATCATTGATGATTATTCTCGTAAGGTATGGCCTTATTTCTTGAAGCATAAATCAGAAGCATTTTCAGCATTTAAAGAGTGGAAGGTTATGATTGAAAATCAAACTGAGAAGAAGATTAAAAAGCTTCGCACTGATAATGGGATGGAATTCTGTTCTAATGAATTTAATACATATTGCAAGTCTCAAGGCATTGTTAGGCACTACACTATTCCTTATACGCCTCAACAGAATGGTGTAGCTGAGCGTATGAACAGAACTATCATCTCCAGGGCCCGTTGCATGTTGTCTAATGCTGGCTTGAATAGGCGTTTTTGGGCTGAGGCTGCTTCCACTGCTTGCTATCTGATTAATCGTTCACCCTCTATTCCTCTTGATAAGAAAACTCCAATTGAGGTATGGTCTGGTTCTCCAGCTAATTATTCGCAATTGAGAGTTTTTGGTTGTACTGCTTATGCTCACGTTGATAATGGTAAATTGGAGCCTAGAGCTGTTAAATGCATTTTTATTGGTTATCAATCTGGTGTTAAAGGTTATAAATTGTGGAATCCCCAGACTCAGAAGGTTATGTTTAGCAGGAATGTTATCTTTAATGAGACTGTTATGTTTGTTGACAATTCTATTGAGGGAGAGAAAATAAGTGTGCAGGTGGAGCACTTAATTGATTCACCAGATGTTGATAATGTTGCTATGCAAGATGCACCTATTGCTGAAATTTCTCCAATTGTTGATGATTCTTCTGCTATTGAGCATTCTTCTCCAGTTGTGCAGTCTCCACGACATTCTATTGCTGTTGATAGGCCTAAAAGGCAGCCTAAACCTGTTAAAAGGTTGATTGAAGAATGCAATATTGCTTATGCCATGAGTGTTGCAGAAGAGATTGAAGGTAATTCAGAACCTTCTAATTATTCTGAGGCTATTACTTCTCCTGATTGCAACAATTGGATGACCGCTATGCAAGATGAGATGAAGTCACTTGAAAAGAATGGTACTTGGGATTTAGTGAAATTGCCCAAGAATAAAAAGCCTGTCCGTTGCAAGTGGATTTATAAAAGAAAGGAGGGTCTTTCTCCTAGTGAGCCAGCAAGGTATAAAGCGAGGTTGGTTGCTAAAGGCTATAGCCAGATTCCAGGTATTGATTTTAATGATGTTTTTTCCCCAGTTGTTAAGCATAGTTCGATTCGTACTTTGCTTAGTATTGTTGCCATGCATGATTATGAATTTGAGCAACTAGATGTTAAAACTGCATTCTTACATGGGGAGTTGGAAGAAGACATTTATATGAACCAACCTGAAGGTTTTATTATTCCGGGAAAAGAAAACCTTGTTTGCAAGTTAAAGAAATCGCTTTATGGTTTAAAGCAATCTCCTAGGCAATGGTACAAGAGGTTTGACTCATTTATGCTCTCTCGTGGTTTTAAGCGGTCTGATTATGATAGTTATGTTTACTTGAAGATTGTTAATGGCTCAGCTATTTATTTGCTTCTTTACGTTGATGATATGTTGATTGCTGCTAAAGATAAATTAGAAGTAGCTAAATTGAAGGCACAATTGAGTAAAGAATTTGAGATAAAGGACTTGGGTGCAGCTAAGAAAATTCTTGGTATGGAAATTACTAGAGATAGAAAATCTGGTAAATTATACCTCAGTCAGCGAGGTTATATTGAAAAGGTTCTTCATCGTTTCAATATGAATAAGGCAAAACCAGTGAGTACTCCATTAGCTGCACATTTCAGATTATCATCAGATTTAAGTCCAGAGTCAGATAAAGATATTGAGTACATGTCTAGAGTTCCATATTCCAGTGCAGTTGGTTCTCTTATGTATGCCATGGTTTGTTCTCGTCCTGATTTATCTCATGCATTGAGTGTTGTCAGTAGATTCATGGGTAATCCTGGTAAGGAGCATTGGAGAGCTGTTCAATGGATTTTCAGATATTTGCGAGGTACTTCTAATGCCTGTTTGCAATTTGAAAAATCTAGAGATGGACTTGTTGGTTATGTTGATTCTGATTATGCTGGTGATTTGGATAAGAGGAGATCTCTCACGGGTTATGTTTTCACCATTGGTGGTTGTGCTGTTAGTTGGAAAGCATGCTTGCAGTCCACTGTTGCTCTGTCTACAACAGAAGCTGAATATATGGCTATTTCTGAATCTTGTAAAGAAGCTATTTGGTTGAGAGGTTTATACTCTGAACTTTGCGGGGTTTCTTCTTACACTTCTATACACTGTGATAGCCAGAGTGCTATTTATCTGACTAAAGATCAAATGTTTCATGAAAGGACAAAACATATTGATATCAGATATCATTTTATTCGAGGTGTCATTGCTGAAGGTGATGTGAAGGTATGCAAGATTAATACTCGTGATAATCCTGCTGATATGTTGACAAAGCCTGTTCCTGGAGCTAAGTTTGGACTATGCTCAAGCTTAGTTGGCATTACAAATTAAGTCCTAGTGACTTTTGGCGCCGGTGATTATTTATTATTGAAGTGAGTTGATTGATGATACTTCATTTGCTACAAGATGGAATTCGTCTCAAGGTGGAGTTTGTTGGAATATGATCCGAATTATAACGTGAGTCTTGTGGGGACGCCTGGAGGACCCACGGTTCGGGTATGTTTATTAGCGGATTTGTTTCCGTATTTGACTGCAGTCAGTCCATCCTATAAATACATCTTGTAAGCCGCACGGGAAGAGCCGACGACTCATTGTATTCCCTGCGTTCCGTAAACTTCCTCCATATAATGAAGATTGACGGTCGACGCCCGTGGTTTTTTCCCGCAAGGGTTTTCCACGTAAAAATCTGTGTCTCGTATTCGATCTTGATTTGCGTTATTTGCTAACAGATGTGTTGCCTCTCCCTAAGGACTATATTGATTCGTTGAAAGGTTTGTCTCGGTCTCGGTTAACGTTTCATTGTCCTTCTGCCTCAAATCTTCATTTTGTGACGTTGTTTCAGCTCTATACCCTGAACGTTCATACTATGGTGGGCCCACACATGAGTGCCCACATTGTGGTGCCGTGTTTTGGTACCAAGAGAGGGTGAAGAGCGCTTCAGCTGTGTCAAAGCGCAAGATTGTTTACAATCTTTGTTGTAAAGGAGGTAGGATTGAGCTGCCTGAGTTAAGGCCTGCACCTCCTTTCCTAGCTAGGTTAATGCGATTTGATGGCGACGCAAGATGCAAATGATTCATTAGACAGATTCGATCATACAACTCTTTGTTTGCTTTCACTTCTCTGGGAGCTGATATCGACAAATCGATCAACACAGGAACATCACAATGTGTGTTTAAGATAAACGGGGTTGTTCACCATCGTATAGGAAGCTTACTTCCCAGCCGTGGTGCGCCACCGAAATTTGCGCAGCTGTACGTATATGACACTCAGAACGAAACAACAAACAGGCTAAACATATTTGAAAAAGAATGCGCTAGCGATGATCCTGTCTATAGAAACATCGTTGATAGGCTAGGTGCTTTGCTTGATGAAAATAATGAATTAGTACAGGCATTTTGCTATGCTAAAGAACGACTAGAAGAGCACGGTGAACAAGATATTTCTCTAAGACTGTTAGGCTGCAATGCTAAGGACGATGTCCAGTACAATTTGCCTACAAGTGGTGAGATAGCTGGCATAGTAGTTGGAGACTACTTGAAAGATGCCTACACTTATGATGTGATGGTTAAAAGCCGAGACAGTAGACTGCGACGAGTATCCGCTTTGCATCCTTCTTACATGGCCTTGCAATACCCACTGTTGTTCCCATATGGGGATAAAGGCTTTCATCGCGGAATCAAGTACACAGACTTTCCAAGCCTAGCTGCGACCGCAAGACGATATGTCACTATGCTTGAGTACTATAGGTACAGAATGCATTACAGGCTTAATCAACCGAATCCTTTTACATGCTATAGTAGGCTAAGTGATGCTATAGCTGTTGATGCATATTCCACTGTCGAAGGTGCAAGGCTCAAGTTCATAGCTGACCACCAGCCTGACCTACGTACTGAATGTGTCCAAGGAATCATTGATGCTATCGACCATGGGCTAGAAACGGGTGATTCCGTAGGTAAAAAGTTTGTGTTGCCATCAAGCTTCACTGGTGGGAGACGATACATGGTGCAGAACTACCAGGATGCAATGGCAATATGTCGAGTGTTGGATTCGCCTGATTTATTTGTGACGTTTACGTGCAATTCAAAATGGCAGGAGATATATGATGCTTTGTTATTTGAGCCTGGTCAAGTACCGAGTGATAGGGCTGACATGATAGTGCGCGTTTTCAATATGAAGGTTGATGAGTTTATCTCTGACATTAGGGAAGACCGCACTTTTGGTCCTGTTTTAGCAGGTGTGTCACGTGAAGAATACTGTTTACTATTTGCTATTTATTTCCCTCACTTCTTAACATTGCCTCTTTCACTATGTAGTTCTATACACGGTAGAATTTCAGAAGAGAGGATTGCCTCATATACACTGCCTTGTGTGGTTGGCTGCTACCAATTCTGACTTTGATGCAGCCATTGTGGATGGCTTCATCTCAGCAGAGATACCTGACATTTTCACTGACCCTCTTGGGTATGCTTTGGTAGACAAATTCATGATACACGGTCCTTGTGGTGAACAAAACAAAAAATGCCCATGTATGAAAAAAGGTTCTTGCTCTAAACACTTTCCAAAGTCATTTCAAAACGAAACAATACTTGACGAATTTGGCTTCACCGTTTACAAGCGCTGTGATGATGGATGATACGTTATTAAGAACGGTGTCAAGCTAGACAACAGAAATGTTGTCCCTTACAATATGAAGCTTCTTAAAAAATACCAAGCCCATATAATTGTTGAATGGTGCAATAAATCGAACATGATAAAATACCTGTTTAAATACGTTACAAAAGGACAAGACATGACAAAGGTGTACTTTGAAATTGGGCAGAGAACAGCCGGTGAAAAAAACCAGGAAAAAGCAACTATTGTTGATGAAATACAACATTACATAGATGCAAGGTTCCTTTCCACCTGCGAAGCTTTTTGGCGAGCATTTGAATTTGATATACATTATAGGATGCCTTCCATCGAGCAACTCACTGTGCATTTACCTGGCAAGAACTTTGTTAGATACAAAGCAGGAACAAATTTGAAAAAAGTGCTGCATAGTCCATCTGCAAAGAAAACAATGTTGACTGAATGGTTTGAGACTAATAAAAAATACGAGAACGCACGTAATCTGACGTACTGTGATTTCCCAAAAGAATTTTCGTGGGATGCTAGCTCTCGGTGCTGGCGACCTAGAGCTCCAAGCGCAAAGATTGGTAGGCTTTACTATGTTAGTACAACTTCTGGTGAACTTTACTACCTGCGAATGCTACTAATGATAGTAAAAGGAGCATGTAGCTATGCTGATGTTAGAACTTTTAATACTGTGGTCTACTCTACTTACAGAGAGGCATGTGAGGCTAGGGGTCTGCTTGATAGTGATACTGAATGGCATTTGTTATTCGATGAATCAGTTCTGAGTGCCAATTCATACCAACTTAGGCAGTTGTTTGTAACAGTTGTGATGTTCTGTTCCGTGGGCAACATACGCGCTTTGTTCGATAAATATTGGACCTATTTTACCGATGACATTCAACATAGGCTTAGAAACACTCTTTCAAATCCTTCTTATGTCGTGCCTCATGACCAACTAATTTCATTGCTTATTAAAGAACTGCGTACCACATTTGCGAACAGTGGCGGGTGTATAGATGACTATGATTTGCCAGTGGCACCAAATGTTGCTGATTGTGTAGTTTGAAATAGGATACTTGATGATGAACTTGCGATTGATTATGACGCCCTTGCTTCCCATGCAAGCTCACTGATTCCAAAACTAAACGCTGACCAGAAAAAAATCTTTGATGCTATTGTAAGTCGTGTTGCTTCTGAAAAACCAGGTTTCTTCTTTGTCTATGGTCATGGTGGGACTGGTAAAACGTTTTTATGGAATGCAATTATATCTAAGATATGATCTGAGAAAAAAAATTGTTCTTGCTGTTGCATCCTCTGGCGTCGCTTCGCTTTTGCTTCCCCGTGGACGTACTGCTCATTCAAGATTTAAAATCCCAATAGATATAAACGAGAACAGCATCTGTAGCATTCGAAGAGGTACTATGCTTGCCGAGGTTATACAGAAAACATCATTGATAATATGGGATGAGGCACCCATGACACATAGGCGTTGCTTTGAAGCACTGGACAGAACTCTTCGTGATTTACTATCTGAACATGACCCTGCTAACGCTGTTGTCCCCTTTGGTGGGAAGGTTGTTGTCCTAGGCGGTGATTTCTGACAAGTTTTGCATGTTATCCAAAAAGGTTCTAGAGCATCGATAGTTGACGCATCGATAACCAATTCTCCTCTATGGCACCATGTTAATCTTCTTACTTTAAGAATAAACATGCGCTTGCTTCAGTCTTATCTTACACAGACAGATAGAGAATCGCTTGATACTTTTGCAAAATGGGTGCTAGATATAGGAAATGACACTATCCCTATGACACAAAGAAATGGCGAGTCTGATCCAACATGGCTAACTATCCCTGATGACCTATTGGTTAAAACTGGAGGTGACAAGATGCAGGCATTGATAGATGAGGTGTTTCCTGATTTGATGCATAACCATAAAAACCCTTCGTACTTAGCATGCCGCGCTATTGTCTGTCCAAATAACACAACTGTTGATGATATAAATAATCGTATAATTAGTATGATACCTGGGGAGGAGAAAGAATATCTCAGCTGTGACACACTTGCTAAATCATCTGAGCACATATCTGACTTTGATTTATTGTATCCTACTGAATTCCTCAACTCTATCGTTGTTAATAATTTCCCAAGTCATCGATTGGTCCTAAAAAAGGGTGTCACAGTTATGCTTCTGAGAAATTTGAACCAAGCGATGGGTCTTTGTAATGGCACACGATTGTTGGTTGATGTCCCTGGCCGCTGGGTTCTTCAATGTGCTATCTTGACTGGATTAAGGATTGGTGAAACTGTTTTCATACCGAGAATAGCATTAAACACAACAAGTCCGAAGTGGCCATTCACTTTACAAAGGCGACAATTTCCTATCCGTGTTTGCTACGCGATGACGATTAATAAGAGTCAAGGGCAGACGCTCTCTCACGTTGGTGTGTATTTGAAAAAACCAATTTTTACACATGGGCAATTGTATGTGGCAATATCGAGAGCTACGTCACGGGCTGGTCTAAAAATTCTCATAGATGATGATGATAATAGCTCCTGTTCAGAAACTAGAAATGTTGTGTACCATGAAATTCTAACAGCGATTCAAAACACGGTGAGGCTGAGCCATGCGATATTGTCAGATCATAACTGACTGCGGAGGCAACCGATCTGATAAAAACTTTGTTCGTATATGTTTTCTATAAATGCAAGGACAACAACTGTAGGATTTTTTAAAGCAAGCCACTTGTACTGACTTCCCGCTGATATGTGCTAAACATGTATTGTGTGGTTTTCAGATTGTAATCATAATGTTTTATCTACTTAGCGTATGCTCTATGGGAAAACTAACTAACTGCATTTTTACTTTCAGATGGATCATTGCCTAATCTCTGACTTAATCCCTGGTGATGACAATCCAAGGATCTGAGTTCGCCTATCACGGCTGTGGGAATTCTTTGATACCAGGGATGAGAGCGTTCTTCTGCATGTTGGCCTGGTGCTCATTGATGAGACGGTATATCCAATATCTTTTCTGTTTTTTCCTTTCTACTTACTCATTCATGTGTGGTAAAATAAATATTAAAAAAAATCTACAGGGGGATAGTATTGCAGCACAGATATATCCTCCAAATGATGTGGCTTTTAGGAACATCTTGGTTGAGGGAAAGGCATACTATTTCACTTACTACAGAGTGAAGCCAGCTCCTAGGACTTACAGGCCAGTGGCAAACAGTCTAGGTATCTCATTCACCAAGTGGACGGCTGTTGATGAGTATATTGAACCGCCAGAAAAATTTCCAAGGTACACATTTGCACCAAAGAGGTTTGATGAATTTCCACCGCTTGTTGATCGGAAAGATTCGTTCATAGGTAACTCGCATCTCCTCCCCACCATTGAGTCACACCATATTCTCTCTTCCAAATTCGACTTTACATCAGCTTTTCCTTTCTCATATGTAGACACCATTGGGATTGTTACTGGGGTGTCAGCACTAACATCGGTTCATTCGCGCACAAGGAACGGTACCAGTTCCAAGCGCAATGTCTTTTTGCGTGATGCAAAGTTAGATCCTTCAGCCTTTTACCTCACGTATACTGTGCTATGATGTTATTTAATTTTACTGACATAACAGAAGTATAACCCTTGCATAACATTTATGCTAACCAAATAATGGCTCTTATTGATTAACCTGAGCATACATTACTACCCTATCTTAATAGCAACAATACAACCCACATTTCGCTTTGGGGAGAACGTGCTACTGAGTTCCCTGCAGATGATGTGCACCGCAAAGGACAAAAGGAACCTGTCATAATAATATTTGTCGGCACTCTTGTCAAGAGTTTCAAAGGTAAACCCCAACGATCAAAATCATGCATGCTATTTTCTATGCTATCCAATGATCGATATCTTAGGTTATATAGTGTTGAATATGTTCCAAATTTATAAGCCCATTATAAAGGCCAACTTCTGACGGAGCGAAGCGGAGGCAGAAGTGGCCCATTGGGGTGTGCCCCGTGGACGGTTCGGGGAGTGCGGGGGGCTGGCCCCCCGCGGTACGGTAAATATACCCTTGTTAGGGTTTCCCTGAGATACATACTCTTGTAAGCCGCCACACGGCGTGGTAACCCGACTCTTGATAATAGTGAGGAGTGTTTTGCTGGCTGGCGCCCGTGGTTTTTTTCCCCTTCGCATTGGAGGGGTTTTTCATGTTAAATCTTGTGTCTCCGCTGTGACTGATCTTTGTTTCTTCATCGTTTACTCGTCCTAATCACAACAAGTGGTATCAGAGCGAGGTTCGTTGTAGATTAGGGTTCCATGACGACGTCGATGAAGTTCGATCTACCGCTGCTGGATTACAAGACTCGGTTCTCGCTATGGCAAGTCAAGATGCGGGCTATTCTGGCGTAGAAGGATGACTATGATGAGGCGTTGGAGGGCTTCGGGAAGAAGACCAAGGCTGAATGGACTCCTGAGGAAATCCGCAGGGATCGTAAGGCTATGTCTCTAATTCAGCTTCATTTACATAATGATATTTTGCAAGAGGTGCTGCAGGAAAAGAGTGCTGCAGAACTCTGGTTGAAACTGGAATCGATCTGTATGTCCAAGGATCTAACCAGTAAGATGCATATGAAGATGAAGCTGTTCACTCTCAAGATGAAGGAGAGTGATTCGGTGATGAGCCATCTATCCGTATTCAAGGAGATCGTTGCCGACCTAGTGTCGATGGAGGTGAAGTATGATGATGAGGACTTAGGCCTTTTACTGTTATGTTCATTGCCAAGTTCGTATGCTAATTTCCGTGACACCATACTGTTAAGCCGTGATGAACTAACCCTTGCGGAAGTTTATGAGGCACTCCAGTCCAGGGAGAAGATGAGAGGCATGGTGCAAACCGACGGATCGTCGTCCTCCAAGGGCGAAGCATTGCATGTGAGAGGCAGATCTGAGCATAGATCCTCCAGTGACAACTACGATCGTGGCAAGAGCCAAAACGGTAGAGGCCGTTCAAAGTCCAAACCACTCAAGATGTTCTGTAAGTATTGCAAGAAGAAAAACCATTTTATAGAGGATTGTTTAAAATTGAAAAATAAGGAGAAGAGGAAAGGCAATCCTGATGGTAATGCTTCTGTTGTTTCTAGTGCTGAAAACTCTGATTCTGGAGATTGTCTGGTAGTTTTTGCTGGCTGTGTTTTTGGTCATGATGAATGGATACTTGATTCTGCATGTTCCTTTCATATCTGCACTAACAGAAACTGGTTTAGTTCCTATAAGCCTGTGCAGAAAGGAGATGTTGTGCGTATGGGAGACGACAACCTGTGTGACGTTGTGGGCATCAGCTCCGTTCAGATCAAGGCACATGATGGCATGACACGCACGCTGAAAAATGTGAGGTACATACCAGGGATGTCCAGAAATCTCATCTCACTCAGCACGCTTGATGCAGAAGGTTTCCATTATTCCGGTTCAGATGGCGTTTTAAAGGTATCAAAAGGTTCTCTTGTTTGCTTGAAAGGTGATCTGAATTCTGCAAAGTTATATGTCCTTAGAGAAAGTACTTTACATGGTTCTGTTTCCGCTGCTGCTGCTGTTGCTAATGATGAACTTAGTAAAACTAACCTTTGGCATATGCGTTTGAGACATATGAGTAAACTTGGTATGGTAGAATTGATGAAGAGAAACTTACTGGATGGCTGCACTTCGAGTAACATGAAGTTTTGTGAGCATTGTATTTTTGGAAAGCATAAGAGGGTAAAGTTCAACACCTTAGTTCATACCACCAAAGGTACTCTTGATTATGTACATGCTGACTTATGGGGTCCTTCTCGTAAGCCTTCTCTTGGTGGTGCTCGTTACATGCTTACTATTATTGATGATTACTCTAGAAAAGTTTGGCCTTATTTTCTGAAAAATAAAGATAATACTTTTGCTGCTTTTAAGAACTGGAAAGTTATGATAGAAAGGCAAACTGAAAAAAAGGTGAAATTGCTTCGTACTGATAATGGTGGAGAGTTCTGTTCGGATGCTTTTGATGATTATTGCAGGCAAGAAGGCATTGTTAGGCATCACACCATACCACACACTCCGCAGCAAAATGGTGTGGCTGAGCGTATGAACAGGACCATCATTTCAAAGGCTCGTTGCATGTTATCCAATGCCAGGATGAGCAAGCGTTTTTGGGTTGAAGCTGCTAACACCGCATGCTACTTGATAAACAGGTCACCTTCTATTCCACTTAATAAGAAAACCCCCATTGAGATATGGTCTGGTACACCTGCTGATTATTCACAGTTGAAAGTTTTTGGCTGCACTGCTTATGCTCATGTTGATAATGGAAAATTAGAGTCTAGAGCTATTAAGTGTCTTTTTCTTGGTTATAGTTCGGGAGTTAAAGGATATAAATTGTGGAATCCTGAAACAGGAAAGACTTTCATGAGCAGGAGTGTTGTTTTCAATGAGTCTGTGATGTTTAATGATAGTTTGTCCTCAGATCATGTTCCAGAGAGTTCTGAAAAGGAGCTGCAGTATATCAGCGTGCAGGTGGAGCATGTGGATGATGAGGAAGGTGTGTAGGTGGAGCCAGTGCAGGTGGAGCCGGTTGATGATGAAGAAAATGAAATTGCTGATAATGATGCTCATGATGATGTTCAGCAAACTCCTCCTATTGCTCATCGCAGGTCCAAGAGGGGTTGTGGACCTCCAAACCGCCTTATTGAAGAATGTAATTTGACTTATTATGCTTTGAGTTGTGCTGAACAGGTGGAGAATACTCATGAGCCAGCCACTTATGCTGAAGCCATTGCTTGTGGTACTCGTGAGAAGTGGATTTCAGCTATGCATGAGGAGATGCAGTCCCTAGAGAAGAATTGCACATGGGAGGTTGTGCCTTTGCCAAAGAAAAAGAAGACCGTCCGCTGCAAATGGATCTTCAAGAGAAAGGAGGGTTTATCTCCAAGCGAGCCTCCAAAGTTTAAGGCAAGGTTAGTAGCAAAAGGCTACAGTCAAATTCTTGGTGTTGATTATAATGATGTGTTCTCCCCAGTTGTAAAGCATAGTTCCATTCGCACATTCTTTAGTATTGTTGCATCACATGATCTTGAGCTTGAACAGTTAGATGTGAAGACTGCGTTTTTGCATGGAGAGCTTGAGGAGGACATATACATGGACTGGCCAGAAGGGTTCATAGTGCCAGGCAAGGAGAAGTTTGTTTGCAAATTGAAGAGGTCCTTGTATGGTTTGAAGCAATCCCCTCGTCAGTGGAATAAAAGGTTTGATTCATTTATGCTGTCGCATGGTTTTAAGAGGTCAAAATATGATAGCTGTGTTTACATTAAGCATGTTAATGGATCACCCATATACCTGCTGTTATATGTTGATGATATGTTGATTGCTGCCAAGAGTAAAGTTGAAATCACTAAATTGAAGAAACTGTTGAGTAGTGAGTTCGACATGAAGGATCTTGGTGCTGCTAAGAAAATTCTCGGTATGGAAATTACTAGAGACAGAAAATCTGGTTTGTTATTTCTTAGTCAGCAAAATTATATTAAAAAGGTTCTTCAGCGTTTCAACATGCATCATGCAAAGCCTGTTAGTACTCCTATTGCACCTCACTTTAAATTATCAGTTGCACAGTGTCCTAGTACAGATCAAGAGATTGAATACATGTCAAGAGTTCCTTATTCTAGTGCTGTTGGGTCTTTGATGTATGCCATGGTTTGCTCTCGTCCAGATTTATCATATGCTATGAGTTTGGTTAGTAGGTATATGTCTAATCCTGGTAAAGAACATTGGAGAGCAGTTCAGTGGATTCTCAGGTACCTCAGAGGCACAGCAGATTCTTGTTTGAAGTTTGGCAGAACTGATAAGAGACTTATTGGTTATGTGGATTCAGATTATGCTGCTGATCTGGACAGGCGAAGGTCACTCACTGGTTATGTGTTCACTGTTGGCAGTTGTGCTGTGAGTTGGAGGGCTACTTTGCAGTCTGTTGTTGCATTGTCTACTACTGAAGTAGAATACATGGTTGTTTGTGAAGCGTCCAAGGAATTAATTTGGCTGAAAGGTTTGTACGCTGAGCTGTGTGGAGTTGATTCTTTCATTGATTTGAACTGTGACAGTCAAAGTGCAATTTACCTTTTCAAAGATCAGATGTTCCATGAGAGGACAAAACATATTGACATCAAATATCATTTTGTTCGTGATGTGATCGAAGAAGGTAAGCTAAAGGTATGCAAGATCAATACTCATGATAATCCTGCTGATATGATGACAAAACCAGTTCCTGTTGCTAAGTTTGAGCTTTGCTCAAGCTTAGTTGGTTTGATTAATTAGCCCAAGAGGCTATTTGGCGCAAAAAGTATTTTTCCTGTTGCTATGTTGAGGATGCAGGTGTTGATTTATGCTACAAGATGAATTTGTCTCAAGGTGAAGTTTGTTGAATATGTTCCAAATTCATGAGCTCATTATAAAGGCCAACTTCTGACGGAGCGAAGCGGAGGCAGAAGTGGCCCATTGGGGTGTGCCCCGTGGACGGTTCGGGGGGTGCGGGCAGGGTTTCAAAAACCGGCGGTAACCGCGCGGTTACCGCGGTTACCGCCCGTACCGCGGGGGTACGGTAACCCGTACCGCGCGGTACGATTTGCCGAATTTCATCCGAATTCAAAAATTCAAAAAAAAAAGAAAAAAAATCAAAAAAAATGGTAACGGTAGTGCTTGATTTGTAGTGTTTTATGGTGAAGAAATTTCTCGAAAAAGAGCAATATTTATTCAAATTTGAGAGCAGAACGGATGAAAAACTTGGAAATTGGAAAAAGGAAAAAAAATGGGCCGGCCCGATACTGTGCACACGGCCCATTGAGGCCCAAACGAGGAGACCCTAACCCTAACCCCATCTCTAGCGTCCCCCCGTGCGCTCCATCTATGCTCTGTCGCTCCCTCTCTGTCCAACGCCCTGGCGACGCCAGACGCGCCCCAGATCCGTCGCCACCGCGCCGGCGAGCGACGATACCGCGCGGTAGGGCGCGGTAACCGCGCGGTACGAGACGGTAACCGCCGACGCCTGCGCGCCCACGGTAAGTCCTCCGGTACCGCTCGGTATTCCGCGGTAACCGCGCGATTTGCTTGATTTATCGCGCGGTTTTGCGAGGTTGCCGTGGCTTTAGGGTTTAGTTTCAGGGGGCTGTAGGGCGCGGTAACCGCGCGATACCGAGCGGTAACCGCGCCGAAACCGTGGTTACCGCGAGCAAATTGCCGGTAAACCGTAGCTAGGAATTTTTGTAATTTTGATTTCGCAATGCAATTGTCTTGCTTGTTTGTTATCACTACAAATTATGAATCACTCAGAAAAAAAGTAAAAGTAGTGGAATGGTAGTAAAATAAGTCCATAACAAAACGTAGCGTACATGTGCGAGCGTAATTTGTAATTGAGTGTAATTTGGATTTCATATGCAACTATGTGTAAGTCTATGTGTAAGTAGAATTTGTATATGTATGGCATTAGTGAAATAGAAATGCGGCCTTGGTGATTTAATTTCTAATACTATACTTTTCGCGTATGTTACATACAGGGTGGATATGGCAGATAGTAGGGACCCAGTGTGGGAGCACGGGGAGAGCATGGCACCTGGATGGCGTTGTAAGTATTGTAATCAGAGAAAGGGCGGTGGTGGAGCAACTCGCCTTAAAATTCATTTGGCTGGAAAAGGGAAGGGGGTTACGTATTGCAATTCAGTGCCTCCAGATGTTCGCGAATTCTTCAGGTGCGAGTTGGACAGGATAAAAGATGCAGGTGATACTCGTCAGAGTGAGAGGGCAAGAAGGGTTGAAGCGGCTGGAGTCAACTATTATGACCTAACAGGTGATGCCAACGAGGAGGAACAAATGGAAGCAGCCATGCAAGCCTCACGGCAAGAGGCGAGTTTTAGGAGGGGTGTGGAGCAACGAGGTGGCACTTATGAGCATGGCGGTGGCAGTGGATCCGCTCAGTCCGAGGCACGGAAAGGAAGAAGCAACCCAATTGCCAGTTTGTTGCGAAGGGCTACATCTCACAGGGAGTCACCTTCTGTGAGAGATTACAATCTAGCATCTGCCAAGTCTCCTGTGCAGACACGCATCGATACGGGATTCTTTACAAAGAAGGGAAGGCAAGCTAGGGAGGCCATTGGTGAGTCCTGGGCAAAGTTCTTCTACACCTCGGGTATTCCTGCAAGAAGTGCTGATAATCCATACTTTGTCAGCGCCGTTCGAGAAACACAGAAGTGGGGTAAGTATGCATTTCATATGAATTTACATTGTTCTAACCGTTCGCACACTAATTATTTGTATTTGTACATTGTAGGTGAAAACATACCTTCTCCAAGCGGTACGGAGATTCATGGGAAGTACCTTGATGCTACGGAGAAGGACGTCAAGAAGCAATTCGACAGGTTCAAGCGTGATTGGAATGAGTACGGTGTTACTCTAATGTGTGATTCTTGGACAGGACCGACGGGTATGGCGGTCATCAACTTTTTGATATATTGCAATGGAATCATGTTTTTCCACAACTCCGTTGATGCCACCGGCCATAGCCAAGATGCTAACTTCGTACTGAAGGTAACTACGTTCCATCAACACTTTAGTCTCATTTGATAACATCAAGTGTAGTGTTTGAGGTCTTGTTTTATTTTGTGTTTGACCCATGCAGGAGATAAGAAAAGTGGTTCGCGAATTAGGCCCCCAACATGTCGTTCAGATTATCACAGACAATGGGTCTAACTACAAGAAGGCCTGCAGACTGCTACGGCAAGAGTATCCAACAATTGTGTGGCAACCTTGTGTGGCGCACACAATTAACTTGATGCTTAAGGAGGTTGGAAAAATGCCGGACCATGAAATGGTGATTAAGAGTGCAAGGAAAATTTGCAGATGGCTATACAACCATTCCAAGCTGCATGCCATGATGGTGTCTGCTATAGGTGGTGAACTGGTTAAGTGGAATGCTACACGGTTCGGCACAAACTACATGTTCCTTCAGAGCTTCCTTAGGAGGCGAGATCAGTTCATGCAGTGGATGGCTTCTTCTGGGTTCATGCAAAGCAAATTCAGTGGCACAATGGATGGCAGGTATGCGCACGCATGCCTATCTAGCATGTCTTGGTGGGAGAACTTACAATCCGTGGTCAACTCAGTCCAGCCGATTTACTCCTTCCTTCGGTTTGCTGATGAGGACAAGAACCCCAATTTGAGTGAGGTTCTTCTGAGATATCAGTTGTTGAGAATGGAGTATGACAGTCTCTTTGCGAGTGAAAGGGATAAATTCGAAGCATACATGGAAATTGTCAATAAGAGAATGCACGACCTCACCAATCAAACTCTAATCAATGCCAGTGAGTAACCAACATTACATAATGAAAATTGGTATTGTACGACTCTCATCGATCTTGTTTCATGATTTGTAGGTGCGGCATTAAACCCTATGACTCACTACCAATACTCACCAAGTGCCAGCGTCTTCCAAGACCTCCGTCAGGCCTTTGAGTGGATGACGGACATCGATACAGCCGCCGCCGCTTTGCTGGAGGTTGAGATGTATCGCCGTAAGACTGGTGAATTTGGGAGGGCCCTTGCAAGAAAGATGGCAACTGATGAAAAAACTTCCCCTGGTATGTCTTTAATCATTTGCACACGGATTATGTCTTCATGCTTCTACACGTATTCAGTGTTGTAAATTGACATGAAAATTGGCATGTGCAGCACAATGGTGGTCTATGTTTGCCTCAGACACGCCGAATTTGAAGAGGCTTGCGTTGCGCATGGTTGGTCAATGTTGCTCTTCAAGTGGATGTGAACGGAACTGGAGCACATTCGCATTCGTGCATACCAAGGTCCGTAATAAACTTACCCACAAGAAGCTCAACAAACTAGTTTATGTGAACTACAACCTTCGCCTGCGAATTCAGCAAGCAAATGCCCAAGTTAGGAAGGAGGGCGACGATCCCCTTCAGAGACTAGCGGACCTATCATTCTATGAAACTAACAATCAGATTAAAGAATGGATGGATAATGCTCGGTCCAATGCCAACCCAGAACTAGATGAAGACTCAACTGAAAGTGACGCCCCCGTGCCTAGTCCACTTGTAGCCAACCTAGTGGACTTAACTGACCTGCGCAGAACCACGGGAGCTTCTACTATTGCAGAGTGGGCTGATGTGAATATAGCTGACACTCATATTGGAAAAAGGAAGACTCGGCAGCCACCAAAAGAACCTACATCCAAAAGAGCTAAGGGCAAAGGTCCACAGTCTCGCAATGTTGATAGCGATGAAGAGACTGAAGATAGCCCAGACTACCAAGAGTCCAATGATAGTAGCTCAAGAACTGATACAGATGATGGAGACGATGGTGGTGAAGGAGGAGAAGGAACCACTGAAGTGCCTTCTGGGGGTCACCACAGCCCTATTCAATTCACTGGTGCAATGTGCTTCATTTTCTATTTAGACCTTTACCATGCATTTCACTATTGATTAATTTTCTTCTTACAATTTCATTTGCAGGTGAGGCCGACTTCACTCACGCGACTCAGGACCGTGATCACGGTGCTCCAAGCTCTCAACGAACTACCGTTTCACCGAGTGACCAACAACAACGACAACATCTTGACATACCACAGGATAGCTACAGCTCATTCAGTGCCTCTAGCATTGAAAGTGGCTATCCAAGGTATGCGTATAATCGTCCCCAACCTTCTGATTATCCCCCTCCTACATGGGTGTACGAGTGGCAAGAGCCCCAGTGGTACGCTCAATTGTATGCTCAATGGCAAACAACAGCATCATGGACAGGTCAAAGTTGGGAGGAATACAAGGCAGGGTTGCTACAGTCACATGGCTTGATGCTCATGTCCACAGAGGAGTACAACATGGCATATAATCAGTGGAACTTATAGCTGGCTCTATGTTGGTACGTCCTTCTCTATTTCCTTTCATCGTCCAACAAAACTTCTATTTTCATATTGCTTGTCATATGAACTATCATATTGTGGATGTTATATTGTGGACTGTATTGTGAACTCTATATTGTCGACTGTATTCATTTCACTTGTGAACTCTATATTGTGGACGTCTTGACATGTGAACATGTGGACACCTTGTGCGATATCTTCAGATTGTTGATTGATGTTGTCGAAATATTATGTTATGAATTGTTCAATTGATTTTAAGTCCGTAATATAGCAAAGATCATGCCAAAATTTTTTATTTTATACCCACATGTATTGTTCAATTGATTTCAAGTCCGTAATATAGAAAATATCATGCCAAAATTTTTTATTGTATACCCACAAATATCCTACATTTTTTAATTATTATCCCAAATTTCTATAAATTTTTAAGTGTTTTTTCTATTTTTTTTTAATTTTTTTTTCATTTTGTTCTTCATTTGCTCCAACATTGCGCGGTAACCGCGCCAAACCGCGCGGTTACCGCGGCATACCGCACGGTAACCGCGTCTCGTACCGCGGTTTTGAATTCAAAAATTTCAAAAACGAATTTGTCGCGGTTTTTGGCGGTTAGCGCGGTTACCGCGCGGTAACCGCCGTACCGCCGGGTGGCGGTAACCGGGCCCCCGGCGGTTTTTGAAACCCTGGGTGCGGGGGGCTGGCCCCCCGCGGTACGGTACATATACCCTTGTTAGAGTTTCCCTGAGATAAATACTCTTGTAAGCCGTCGCACGGCGTGGTAACCCGACTCTTGATAATAGTGAGGAGTGTTTTGCTGGCTGGCGCCCGTGGTTTTTTTCCCCTTCGCATTGGAGGGGTTTTCCACGTTAAATCTTGTGTCTCCACTGTGATTGATCTTTGTTTCTTCATCGTTTACTCGTCCTAATCACAACAATATAGGAAATTACTTTACAGGAGATGTCTACCTCTTTGGGAACAATGCATGCAAGTGGTATATCAACTTTGAATGCCCTGAAATTGACATGCTAAGAAGCAGGTAATTCTTGGTAGAGCATTTTTCTATTAGGCAAAAATACCTGGCATTTACATCACCAAGTTTATTTGTGGCAGCATAAAAGACAGCTATGGAGGTATTACCTGGATCGAGCTATCAACATCAAACACTGTTCGTCCCCTTGCCGAGGAGAGGACCGTGCTTGAGATCAAGGACCTGCACCCTTTTATACACAAGGTAAAAAGGTTTAAGAAACAGTTACTATACATGACAACGACACAGTTCTAATTGCCATTTTGCAGAAAAGTGAATTCATTGTCACTGTCACCATATGGAAGATCGACGGCAATTGGTGGTACGTTTCATGCGACAGGTGCAAGAAGACTGCAAAGTGTTACGGACGAGGATATCGCTGTGGCGACAAAGATTGCCCACCCGTTGTGTCTGCCTCACCAAGGTTAGCATAATTGTTGTATCTTCCATTTTCATAGCCAGCCAAGTATTGTTCATGCCACATCTGCTGGATTCAACAGCCCTCCACAAACTCCAACAAAGGGAATTGAGATAGCCTCTGAATGTTCATCCAAAATGGCCATAGGAAAGCGAGCAGAAACAGTCGATCATGAGGTAAATTACTACACCCTTTACATGTGCACAATGTTATTGAATTATATATTGACACCCTCACATCTATGCAGGATGTTACTGCTACTATTGCAGACATAAAATCTGCATCAGTGCCTGCAGGAAATAGCACTACAAAAGCATCAAAGAAAAGGTTATCTATTGCTACCAATTTCTAACATCTTGCATTGCTCATTACATTTATTAAAGACTAAAGGTCTTCTTCAATTTATCTATTGGTGCTAGGTCAAGGCCCTCCCCTGGAAGTAACACAGTCAAGAAGCTATTTAAGGACGATGATCAGGTTGCCCAAGAAGAAAGGTAAACACTAATTGTACATGCTCTATAAACCCAACGCATCCAAAGGCACAAGACATGCAGCATTCAAGTAGCTTACTTACCATTTCTGCCTCTTTGCAGTGAGGAGTAACATGCTTCATCATGGTCACCTACACAAAGCGTTAGCTGCAGCAATATTACACCTTTTGTCTGTGATGTTATTTGAACAGCAGCCTATGTAATGTGTCCTCGATTTCTTTTGGATAAAACTATCCCTGCTTATTTATATGTAAGACAATATGTAAGATGCAGGACATCTACCATCCAATATGGTTAGTGCTGGTATTTGCTGTTATCAAGGAAGTTCCTTGATAACCATGAATGCTGATGCTGCTACGAATGAAATCATCATCGGCTGCATCTTATTCCTGATAAATCATCGTTTCCAGCTTGGGAAATTGGCTGATTGTTCTGCTTTCCTACATTGTGTGCTGTCGTACCAAATAGCTAGGCAACGTCAACACGTTTTATATCGATCTACAATATATCAGCATTTCCACCAAAATAATACTAGATTCGCCCAGCCGTTTGAATGACAAGACATGTAACCAAACACATTCAATATACACCCTTGGTCTATAGAAAAGGACCATTGCTGTGCTACACACACCATAAAAACAGCAATACCATGCCTTCCACCCACTTCCTACCATCCTTCTCTTCTTCACCATTCACCAGCAAGATATCCCTGCCACTGTGAGCCATCTTCTTCTCCCATTAGTATCAGCCTACCCTTTCTTCAGCAGGGCAATCCTGCTACCGTGACATTGCATCTAGCACTACATCCATCAAGATTTCAGGTATGATATTCATGAGACGTCTCACTCATTCAGCATTGCTTTGCTATTCCCATCGACCATGGTTAATGTCTTTCTATATCTGCTGCTAAGAGTTCCTATTTTCTCACTCAAAAACAAAATACTTTTTCTGCCGTAGGCCTAGGAACAAATGGATCCGGCAAGAGCAAGACCAGCAGGGAAAAAAAGACCTATCAGAGCTCACAAATTTAGCAAACCAAAAGAGATCTCTCAAATGCTGGCCGAGGTAATATACCAGGATGCTGTAGTTGTGACTGTTATGGGAGCCGGGAACCCAAGTAGAGAAAAGATAATAGCCATGATATCAGTGGTTACAAAAGCACAGGTAGATGATATAGCACTGCTGCCTTTCAGAGATAGGATGTTCATTGCTCTGTTTATGGACGCAGACAATCAGGCCGAACAAGCAACGAGAGCTTTTGATCAAGCTGCTTATACCTTTCAGACAACTAAGTTAGTATTTGACAGGTTCAGATCTAACATACATAGTGTCAAGGATCCATTGCGTCAAAGAGTTATCCTTGCTTTAGAAGGTGTGCCTCCCGAATCATGGAATATAGAGGCCATAACTGAACTTGACAATATTTGCAGAGTAGAAGAAATTTATGGGCAACATCATATAAATGACCTGTCCATCTTCAGGCTAGCTGCATGGACTACTGATGTTGATCTTATACCAAAGATTATTGATTGGCACATAGAAACAAAAGAAGCAAACCATTCTGGAGGAATTAATTGGGACATTGAGGCTGCAACGTCAACAATTTTAGTCCATATTGAGAAGCTTTTTGATTACTTTGATGAGGTTAGCGGAAGTGATACCGATGGGGAGACACTAAGGCACTATGAAGAAAGTAGACCAAGAGTACCTGTCATAAAGAATTACCAGTGGATAGAACGAACAGTGGATACTGACAATGGTCCTATAGAAGGAACCTCAACATCGTCTTCAATCCGTCGACTTCCAACGCAGCTAAAAAAGCATCATAGGTTCTAAAAAAATCCATGATCAGTATGTACGTATATTACCATCTTCCGCTCTATGTTACCAACAAAACCAAACATACTCAGCACAGCTACAAACAGCCAGGTATGTTCTGCATTGTATATAGGCTATAGTTTCATATTGACCTCTATTACCATTTTCAAATTCGTTGTCCCATATATCTTAACATATTATTCCAAGACACCAAAACAAGTTACCAGAGCAAAAGCCTCAGAAGATTTAGCATTACTCTGAGCTCCAGCAATTTTCATCCCACACATGCATAGTATTACAAACAATTATACCTATGCCTTCCATATTTGTTTTGTTTTTTACCAGATATGTTTGCCAACTGTACCACTAAAAAGGGCATTACGTCAGACATTGATATGGCTTCTAATAGCAAGCAGCCGCACAGGAAATTAAAAGGTAGGTTTTTAGGCTGACTTTGCTTTAGCATAATGTACATAGTTTTTAGTCTAATAGCAATGATGCTCTTTTGTTCCACATAACAGGCAGCCAAGCATTGCCAGCTAGGGAACTATAATGCTGCGCCAGGGGGGCAACCATACCAACACGTGTGGAAGAATACATAGCACACATCTCAACAGTGCTTGATGAAACCGAAAAATTCTATGTCATGTCCATCAACGCAACAGCCATTAAACAAGGCAGAGTGGTATACATTTTTCATAATGCGCATCAATACATGTATATTTTACACATACTCAGCTAACAGCAATATGTTTTTCCAGTACTTCACAACGCAGTTTTCTACAGAGTTCTTAACAAAACACATTGGCGATGAACCAACTGAGATTCGTGTCAAGGCTGCAGGAGGAGAGAGAGGAACCGTACTTCTTTCAACATCAACAGATGGACGCTGCAACCTAACAGCAGGATGGAAATCTTTCATGGAGGACAATAGCATAAGCATTGGAGCTATCTGCATATTCCACTTTTACATTAGGAAGCGCTTAGAGGCGGTGGTTTATATTGTCTCAGAAGAGTAGCTGTAGTATACCTGTGCCAGCTTTAGGAACAATGTCTTTTGAGGTGTCCATGACACCAGCCTACTGATGCTATCTCCATATGGACTACTTTTGTGTAACAGTGCCTACAGACAACAGACCATGTATGGCACAATTAGGCTACCTAATACTTGTAGCCGATTTTGCTCCAGGGCCTACCATGTAAAAACTATCTATGATCGGTTTACAAACCATCGACCAGTAGTTACTATGCTATTTACTAATGGCAGTATGTTCCATTATATGCAACTCTACACCACAACTTACAGATTCTGTACCAGAAAAAGCTAATGTTACCATTCCCAATTATCTGGTTTGATATTTAGCAATTTCCCTTCCAAGGTCCAAAAATATATTTTCCTCTAAATGATGCATCCTGTACTCCGGCTGGGGCGCGCCTAACGGTCTAGTACGGTTAAAAAGATCCTGAAACATCTTCTCGGTGAGGACGGAGGGAGCACCAAGATTGATGGCGGACTCCACCCATCGGATTTTATTTTATTTTTACTCCCCATCAGGGATCCACAAAATTTTAACCGTACTTCGTGCCATTAACTTCGTTCAGTGGTGGAGTCAAAAAATTATTTAGGCCTAAAGCTCGAGTAGGACTGAACTAATAGCATGTTATTTTTTTTCCAAAGAATTACATGATGGTTTGAAAGGAATTATGCATATTTATGGAGGCAAGCCTACGACTCAAGCCCAAACTGTCCTAGGCTTGCCTCTGCCACTATCTAGCCCATGTCCCTGACTTCATTTTAACTGGGTAAAACCCTGCACGTTGTTGCGGGAGTTTAGTATGGTAGTAATAAATAAAAATAATGTCTAAGATAATTAGACAACATAAGCTTGTATAAATTAATATAATTTAAGATAATTTAAGTAGTATATAGAATGATGATTTAAATGTAAAAGTAAGGTGATGTGATTTTATGAGAGAAAAAAGGAGGTAATTTGGATCATATATTAATCATCTAAGGACTAAAAACAAAAACAATTGAGGTGATATGGCTTAATGAAAGAAAAACATAAGAAAGATAATTTGGACTATAAATTAATCATCTAAGGGCTAAAAACAATTAACGTGATATAGCTTAATAAGAGAAGAAAAAAAATATTAACTAAGTGAGGATGAACTATATAGGTATATAGGATATTATAAAAAATAATGGAGAGATATATTCAAATATTATATAAATTATGTGGGATGACATGTTTATATTTAATTTAAGGCTCTAAAATTTTTTAATAAGTTATAGAATTATAAATAATGTAGCATTTTGCATTATGTTTAAGATGTAATAATTGTTAGTGGATGATGATATGGTATTTTTGTATGTTATGTTTTTAAGATTTACTGGTTGTAACTTTATATTTATAATAAGAACATAGGATCCTAAACATCTCTATACTTGATTAAACATTAATGTCTAATGCAGGTTGTTGAGTTTTCTTTTTTGTTAATTAGGAAGGTGCTTGAGCTTGTAACCACACACCGAAAATCAATTGCTGTTGAAATGATGTAATCAGTCATGAGTCATCATGAGAAGAAGATGCTTATTATAAAGGGGTTTATATATCATCCAGGTGGATGTATATATTCTCAATTCTCTCACCTTCAACATATAGCGTTCAGGTAACACCTCCATTGGTTGGCACGAACCGTTGCTCACCGTGCCTTTTAAATTAACTAATGCATATAGCTGATCAGTTTGGTACTATGATCAAGGATAAAAAGAAGAGAAAAGGACGGGGGTTGGGAGATTTCATTGGAAGCCGTGTGTATAGGATAGAGACAAAGGAAAAGAAGAAGCATAGCTCTTTACATGCATATTGCTCCGATCCAGGATATCTTTGCATGCAAAAAAGAGAAGTGTGCTCATACTCCACTTTACAATGTTGTGGAGAGTTTGCACTTTGTAATAACATTTCGTGGTGGTGATTGCCTTGACTGTTGAGCCGATTCTTTTTAATTTGTTTACAAAATTAAGGAAGACTCAAGCCAAGCTAGTAGGCTGCAGAGACTTGTGCCTTTTGTGTCAACGATCTCCCTAGCTTCCTATACTTCCTATATATACATGCTGACCGGTCTCAATTGCTGGCCGGTGTCGTGATCGAGCAGATCGAGACGACGTCACAAACAAGTTTGTTGATAAGATAAAATGATACTCCATCCGCTTCAATTTATCTTATTCAAAATTTTTTGTATCAAATTAAATACTCATCGTTCTCCCATTTCCAGGGTATATTCTTAGAGACTGTTAATTTTCCTAAACAAGTAATGTAGTGTGAGATTTATTAGAAATGTAATTTGCCATCAACCATATAATATAGTTAACGAGGATAGTAATATAATTTACCTTACACCTTTTATTTCAGCGTGAGATTTGTTACAACCACAAATAAATTGGAACGGAGGGAGTTCTGGAATTAATATAGCTCGATGTGATAGATGAGCCAATAACGCTCATCTACGTGGCTGAACCAGGATGTTAAAGCTCGTCGCATCATTAGGCTCCATTAGCTAATAGACTAATTAATCTGATTAGCACTAGCAAATTGGTTATAAGTACTTGTAGGAAAATCCTAGCAGTCCAAACGTCCACTCCACGTTATTTCCTTTCCAAAAAGAGTTGGTTAGCACTAGCAAACTGTTTGGAACGAAATCAGCTTTGAACGTTCTGAAATCAGATTAATTAGTCTACAAAGAGGGGCCCACTAAGCTCAAAGGTTGCTTTTTGGAGGTCTCAATTTGCATACAATGGTTTGTATATGTGAGTTGATTAATTTTTTTAGAAAAATAGTATAAACACTGACGCTCATAACATGTATATACTTACCCTCTATAAATATAAACATACACACCCTATCGCTATGAGCATTTTCAGAAGATTAGACCAATAAATCTTAAGATTAACGTAGTCACCACGAACGTCTCGCTGTGATAGATATTTCGTCTATCACTGAAATAATAATTAGCCGATAATACGAACGACCATATTTAAGTTTAAGACTTAAACTCGGATGGGTAAGTTTCACCATGACGAACCTAACCACTTTGGTTCCTTTTATAGCGAAAACATACATGTATATATGCATGAAGTTAATTTGGTGGTAATCACCTTTCTCGCTCTAGGTAAATATTTTCCACCGTGTGAAAAAAATTTTCTCTATGGGAAATTAAGTTTTGCATCTTATTAGAAAAGTTTCAGTCCCGAAAACAAAATTCCACTAGGAAGTTTTAAATACTCCAATAGAAGGTTCACAATCTGATTGAAAGCTTTTTTCCATCACTCGGTTGGGACTTGGGAGCTAGGTTTTTATCTATGAAAGTATTGACATTGCCTAGAAAAGTTTACAAGCAAAAAAAAAACTCTACGAGTAAATTTTCTATAACTCAATTTGAAAGTGTTTTTGAAATTTTACATGGTAGTTAAGTAGAATATTTTAAAATTTGACGAGAATTAATTTAGTCGAGTAGAAAGTCTTATCCAATTTAGTAGAACATTTTAGTTATAAAACTAATCTAATTTTTTGAATGACTAGTGAGTGGCTGGTTGGGGTCCAGCGCTTGCGTCCGACAATCTTTTTTGGGTATGTGTTGAGAATCGTGGTACAAAAGAAAACGATGACGCCCCGTGTGAACATGGTCACGAGTAATTAACCCCACATGTTATAGGAACTTATATATTGGAATCTCCACATGTTATAGGAACTTATATATTGGAATCTTTATAATTTGGTGCTGCGAGTAGATGTCCCCTCTCATTTGTTTAGATACAATCAAAGTAGTTGTTTTCCAAAAGTTTTGTAATATTAGCTTTTTAAGCACACAAAACTTTTAGAAACAAAAACCTCCACCATTTCTTTCTAATACAAGGGTCAAGCTCATTAGGACATCATGAGATTCTTGGGCCAAGAACCATATAAAATATAAGCAAGGACCCGCCAAGGCCACCACTATAGATGCTTGCCGTTAAGGGATACAGATTGGAACAAAAGCCAACTAATTTCCTGCGAGCCCATAACCAAACAATAATCCGACATATTTGATCAGCGTCGTGCGGCTTTTGCGACTTCGTTGAGTAGACTCAGAAAGCGCTATCTAGCTATATAGCTGGGTTATAGCTACTTTCTCGATTATCGTAAATTAACATGTTTCACGAAAAACAAACTTTTTATATATTTTTTAAAAAATATCAAATAAATTTAATTTTTAAATTTATAATAGTTTATACTTAATTAATAATATGTTAATTATACGCTTCGATTTGTGTACCATGAACTGTCTTAAGCCAAACGGCAGTATCGAACGAAGCCTTATCAATGAGTGTACGACGTGTTTCCAGTGTGCCACACGTCATGTAATTCATGTAATTAATCTGTCATCCTAGCAGTATCTTATCAACAAGCTAAGCACTCCACTAAGCAGAACGGCTTGGGATACAGTCGTCGTCCATATCTGCTCGATCGATAATGACGGTGGCCAAGCATATCTGCTTGTTTAATCACATCGTCGTACGTCCTGTTAATTTGTTACTTTGTTTAATCACCTCGCCGCCTTGTTTTTCTTACTTTGTTTGATCACCCCTCTCGTCCTCCTCCTATGATGCTAGCTAGCTATCAACTTGCCCAAATTAACTAAGCTTCATGCCATCATTGTGAGAACTTCAAAGACCGTAATAAGATCATGTTAAGCTTATGGAACCCGTGAAAACATGTGAAATTAATTTTCAGAATTTGTTATGAACCAACAACTCAATTTTCACAAAGACCAAAACGCTAGAGAAAATTCCTTACACGCTCCTGAGCCATCCCTTATATGCCCATGCCTTATCCTGCATATACCTGTGAATTTTCATTTTTAATCTCCACCGTGTCATGGGTATTCCCCATACATACACTACTACATAAACAATTTTTCCATATGGTCAAAATGTATTTTAGCAGGCTCCTAAGTGTTTGCAAAAATCAGAATATTTTCATGCGGGCGGCACACCCACATGCGAAAAATGATTTTTGCGGGTGGTCAGTTAGCTGACCGCATAAAAAAAGAAAAATCACTAAAAAAAATCCAAAATTGAAACCCAAGCTAGCCGCCGAAGCCCCGTAGCTCCCAAGGCCGGCGCCACTGTCGACGAGCTCCCGAGCACCGGATTCGCCATGGTCGTCAACACCGCCAGAGGTCCCATAGCTCCAAAGGCCAGCGACGTTGTTGACGAGCACCCAAGTGCCGGATCCGCTGCCGTCGTCATTGCCGCCAGAGGTCCAGTAGCTCCAAGGTCGCTGTCGTCGACGAGCACTCGAGTGTTGGAACCGTCGACGTCATCGTCGCCGCCAGAGGTCTCGCAACTCCCTAGGCCAGTGCCGCCATCGATGAGCTCTCGAGCACCAGATCCGACGGCGTCGAGTTCCCGAGCACCAAATTAGCTGCCGTTGAGTTCTCGAGCGCCGGATCCGCCGCCTCTCGAGCTCCTAGCACGCACCTACCATCGCCGCTACCAGAACTTCATCGCTGCCTTCGCAAGCCCGTTGTAGCTGCCTCGCCACCGGCTCCCATCGTGGCGCCGCCCAGCCCAGGTCTTCCTTTGCCGGCAGATCTGGAGGGGGAGAAGTAGAGGAGGAGAAAAGTTAAGAGAGAAGGAGAGGAGAGGGGCTCGGGGTGGGGGGATGTTTAAAAAGAAATGGGGTGGCTGGACAATTGTTTTGCATGCGGGCCCCTTAAGAGGCCCCACATGCGATAATGCAACTACTACAAAAACGATTCTCCTAGACGAGACCCTCGTTAGGTTGTAGACGGACCATAACTGGCCACATCTGCAAAATCGAGCGGGAATTTTCGTATACGGCTCCTTAAGAGGCCCACATGCAAAAATTAATTTTCACAGACGGACCTCTTAAGGGGCGGCATGCAAAAATGAGTTCATTTTTGTAGGCGGACTTCTTAAAAGGCCCGCATGCAGGCCTCTTAAGGATCTGCCTAGAATTCCGATTTGCCTCCTCTTCCCTCTCCTACACTACAAAAATTTTCACTGCCAACCTTATCTTCTCCTTCTCTCCTCTCAGTCCTTTCTCTCTCACCTTCTTTCCTCCTCTCCTCTCTCTCTCCGCAGCCGACGGCAGGCAGCGGCGACGGGCTCGGCGCTCGTGACGACCGGTAGCGGCGGCGGGAGCGGCGGCGGCGGTGGCGAAGGTTGGCAACGGCGGATCTGCTGCCCTCGACCTCGAGAGAGCGGGCGGGCGAGCGCGACGGCGGGCGAAGGCGAAAGGAGCACGACGATGGACGGGCGGATGTCCCCCGCTGTCACGCCCCAAACTAGCTCCGAGCAGAGGCCAGAATAAGGCGATCCAAATTAACCTGTATGCCTGTACCAGTCCCAGGAAATAGCGCTGGTACAACAGGAAGATAGATTATCACAACAACAGCGGTCTCTTTATTAAGAGTAGGATTACAACCAAGGTTGGAACTGCGGACAGAACCCGAGTTCACAACAACGTTACAAAAAGGCGGAAGCGGAAAGCGGAGACTAGCCCTAAGCCACAAGCAAAGCCTTGGGGAAAGGCCGAAACCCTACTACTGCTCGAAGTCTGCTTGCTCCTGGAAGAACTCTTCCTCAGCAGGGTCCACCTCTTCGTCTTCGAGAACTGGGGGGGGTTTAATTATATAGAGCAAGGATGAGTACGGGAGTACTCAGCAAGTCAGGGGAAATTAAGTGTTTAATGCAAGCTTAAAGGGAAAGCCAGTTGATTTTCATAATTTATTTTAGTTTAAGACTTTCAGAAACATCTAAGTGAGTGCTTCTCAACGGCGCGGGCGAGAAAGTACGTCTCATCCGGCCAGAGCAGTGAAAATGCATCGATTGATTCTTGTCGGCACGAGAGGCTCCCTGCCAATCGTTTACCAACCCGGCTGCTCCAACAGCCACACGCGAGAGGCTCCCTGCCAATCGCTCACCAACACCGGCTGCACCAACAGCCACAAATCAAACACGTCGGAACGAGAGGCTCCCTGCCAATCGTTCACCGACACCGGCTGCTTCAACAGCCCAACTTAAGCACTGGAAGGAATTCTCACACCAACAGCAGTTCACAAGGATCCCAATTAAAACTACGCTAAGGAATCACCTCACATCCGCCCATGACCGTGGGCACGGCTGTTCGAACAGTTGTTAACCTCTGCAGAGGGGGTACACTTTACCCACACGACGTTACTAACCCCGAATCACCCAACCCGCGACTCTCGGTCACGTCTGGCGACCTTGAGGCTTTCACGACAAGGCATTTCGAAAGCCGACTCAGGGTCATCTTATGCCAACGGGAGGGGTCCCACGGACCAACACCAGGTTAGGTCCCAGACCATACTGTGCCAGGAAGCCCAGGGGTCCTCCCCGACACCACCCCGGCGAATCCACTTGTCCCTTGGCATCAAGATTTCCCTGGCCTAGCTAATTACTCAACCATGGGCGTCCCATATCACCCATGTGGTCGTACTTGACATATGCTCGGATGTAATTCCCAAGGAATCGGTCCTTAGAGCGAGAACGGGCAGATCGTACCTCCAGTACGTTTCCCGTACCGCGAGTTTTAGAAACTCACTTTAGTTTTCAAGACACCGACCCAAGTGTCGGGTTTTCCAAGCATTTTGTAAACTCAAGTTTTACCCATGTGATCAATTTTAAAGTTTGAGGGGAGTCTTGATATTCGTACGTGAGGTACGGATAACGAGGCTCCACCTGAGGGGTGACAAGGGTGTTAGGGTATTCAATAGTCAAGGAAGGTAAATGCAGCAAATGGGTAGGGCCTGGTGGTTATCTTGCAAACCGAGGCCAAGTGCCAAGTGTAACCTAAGTAATGCACAGTTTGCGGAAATCAAAATACCTAATTTAAATTTATAGGTTCAATTGATCAAAGGTGACTTGCCTTGCTCGGGATCTTGAGCTTCTTCCTCGAAATCCGCGTACTGAGAGTCTTCTGGTTCCGAAGCTACACGCGAAAAGAGGCGACTCAACACAACGATAAAAAGAAGCCCTATTAAAGACCACTAAGCGTGCCATTGGATAGATCTCGATTTTTGAGGAATTTTGGAAGTGGAACGGGGTTAATCGGACGAACGGTTGAAAAGATATTAATTTCCGAAGATTAAAGGATTTTCTGGAATAAAGAAAAGGAATTATTAATTCCCTGGAAAAAGAAAAGAAGGAGGGATGCAATTTACACTTTATTTTGGGCGGCTAAGGGCAGCCCAAAAGAATAGAATGGGCGCGGCCGAGATAATGGGCCGACGGCCCGAAGGGATCGGCCTATGGCCAATCGGCGCGGGAGAGAGGAAGGCCGATGGGCCGATGGGCCTAGCGGCTGAGGCCGATGGCGCTTGGAGGCCGAGCGGGCCGGCGCTTGAGGGCGCGGCCCATTGAGCGAAAAAGGCCGAGTGGCCGAGGGGCCGATGGCCGACTGGGCCGGTCGGCCAAGGAGGCCCAGATGGCCAGCCTGGCGACGCAGCCCGGCCGATGCGCGAGAGAGAGGCCGTTTGACCGGTCTCCCGTGGGACCCGAGACGGCGGACATGGCGTCCACGTGGACTCCACGTCGGACAGAGAGGGGGAGGCCGCATCGGGCGGCCGGCGACGTGCGGGGAGCTCCGGCGAACTCGCGACGGATTGGCGGGGCGGCAGGCACCGGCGGCGGGAGGAGAAGAGGCGGAGTCGGTTCGCCGGTGCGGATTGAAGAGAGAGGATGCGGCGGCGGCCGACGGCGGCGCCACGCGACGGCGGGCATGGCCGCACGGCGACGGAGCTGGGGAGAAGGATGGCGGCACGACGGCGGTGCCCGGGGGGAAACTACGGCGCTCCTAAAGTCCTAGACCGGGGAGAAAGAGGAGGCGGAAGGGGGGAAAAGAAATTACCGCAGCGGGAGGAGCTCGCCGGGGACGGGGGCGACGGCGCGGGGCGGCGGTGTGGCGCGGTCCCGGGCCGGGGAAGAAGAGGGCGCCGGGTTCCTCTTCTCGCGGCGGCGGGCAGCAAGAGGGGTGGTGGCGCGGCGCGGCAGGTTGGAAGAGGATGGAGCTCGGCGGCGGCGGCAATGGCGACCGAGAGGGGGGGATTTAAAGGGGAACTAGGTCAGTTTGGGGGGGGGCGCGGAGGAGGTTTGAGGAGGGGAGAGGCGGTGCGGCAGAGCGGAGGGGGACCGGCGCAAACGGACAAGGCGGCGCGGCCGGGTGACGTCGGCCGGCGGTCGGAAAAGAGAAAAGGGGCAAAGAAGAAAAGGGGGTTTGCCCCCTTGCCGAAACGGGCAAGGCGCGCGGGGGGAGAGAGAGGGAGAGGGGGGCGCTCGGCGCCTTGGCGGCACGCGCGCGCAGCACAGCGGCGGGCCGGACGGGGGCAGCACGGAACGGCGCCGGCGGGAGCCGTTGGAGAAGAGAGAGAAAAGGGGAGAATGGTGAGCGAAGAAGGAGACCGGGAGAGAGAGAGAGAGCTGGTGGACCCGGCTCGGGCGCGCGCGGGCCGAGCGGCCTGGCGCGGCCCAGCGGGGGAGAAAAAGGTGGCCGAGCCGGCGGCTGGGCCGAGAGGGGGCGACTTGGGCCGAAAGGGGACCGGCCCGAGGGGGGAAAGGGAAAAGGCCGGGAAGAACTCGGCCCGAGGGCAGAGGGAGGAATATTAGACTTTTCCTGAGAGATCGAACTGGTAGGATTAGGGCTCGGATTTGAAATCCGATTTCGCGGTTTTCTCCGGGATTGAACTGCGAGGGGAGGCACAACACCTTGGCACACGACAAGACTCAACCGAAGAGCAATTTTCGCAAATAGGGTTTTTAGCAGATTAGTTTTCCCGCTAACGCCGCGACAAAACGGGCGTTACACCCGCCCAGATCCGGCGGCGGCGGCCATCCCCCGCTCGGATCCGGTGGCGGCGGCCATCCCTCGCCCGGATCCACACGGATCTGGCGGCGGGAGGCGCGCAACAGTGGGCGGGCGGGTGTTAATGACAAAATTTGGTAAAGATATGCTAGCAATAAAGATTGGATCCGAAGCGAATTTGAAGGGATAAAGGAGTTTTCCAAAGCAGACAGCGCATCGGCTGAAGCCGTATCGGTCGATATGGAATCGGAGTTGGGCAGCCGATATGGGTGATATGGATCGGATTCGGCTGAGCCGATATGGGTAGCCTGGGTTCTTGTTAGCTTCGGAGAAGGTATAAAGATATTGCCAACTAGGAATTAAGTTCGTATAATGCAATTGTATCTATTAATTAGGAATAAGAGTTAGTTTCCTTTTTGTAATATTATGGTAAGAGTCCACCTAGGACTTGTTTATTTAGGCAAGTTGTAAGTAGCATCCGGCAAGGACAAGGTTTGTTTGTACGGGTATAAATATAAGCCCGAGGTCTATGAAAAAAAGAGAGAGATCAATACAACACTTTCGGCACATCGCCACAATTTTCCTTTTACTTTTCGATGAGTTCGTGCTTCGGGTTTGTCAGTTGGAGCTATGGCTTGTTAAATTATCACATAACTTAGCCAATCTAAATCGATGGCTGATTGAGCCGTATCGGCTAGGCCTTTTCTAAGATTTTGTCGGTATCGGCTAAATCAGCTCATTAGTCTAGATTGGCATAGGGTATCTACCACCCCGAAAAGCATTCAAGGACTTGATCATCTAGATATCATGCTTCTTTTAACACTTTGTGCTGCATCAGCTCTAGTCCTAATTAGAATCATGATCCTTAGCCTGTTTCTTGTTTGTAATAGGAGTAGTATCGGAGTTTCAGCCGATCATATCCGATATAGCATGCTTAGTTGTGTTTAAATTCCTTTTAATCATATTTTTCATGTTATATCTGTCCCTTATACAAAAGTATCACTTTAGTTAAATATATTAAGCTTGTCTTAATATATTTATTTAGATTGATATTCTTGTATAAGGCTATATCGGAGTATTAGCCGATATGGTATCAGTTTTTAACCTAATTATGATCTCATCGGCTAGGATCTGATCTTTGTTAATAGATTACGTATTTACAGCCGATGGAGCATATTTAGGGTTTACTTTGAATTATTTATCTTACACCTCACAGACGATTCGGTCATATCGCATTAGCTAGGCTTACACGGTACATCATCGACTTATCGGCCGATCGGCTATCGTGCATCTAATTTGGTTTTCTTTGTATATCTTGTTGGTTGCAGGATCAAACCAACTGGCATGCTCTGAACTCGTTTTCTAAGAGTTGGACCTGCACTAGAGTTAAGCAAATCTCTCAGGTCGTCGTGTTTTTGCATCAACAGCGGGCGGGTGGGCGCGTCGGCGGGTGGCAGCGACGGGCGGCAATGGACGACGACGACGACCGGAGGTGACGGCAGCGGGAGCGAGCGGCTGGCGGGCAGATCCACTGTTCCCGCCCTCGGGAGTGACGACGGCGGGCGGTGGCGGCGGGAGCGTGCGGCCGACGCGTGGTGGGATGGCTAGGGTTTTTTTTGGATTTTTATTTTTTTTGGCCAAAAATATTTTCACATGCGGTTGGCTTAGGGGACCGCATGCGAAAATTCCGTTTTTGCATGCGGTTGCGCTACCCGCATGCAAAAATAGTGATTTTCGCAGACCTTTTCTTGCATGCGGGTCGGTCAACCGCATGCGAAAATCGAATCGGGCCGTCTATGAAAATCTTTTTTTTAAGTAGTGGCGCAGCATGCTAAGGTGGATTAATAACTAGCTTTTTTTCCCCTTCTTTTGTCATAGACTGAGCACAAAAGGAGAAAATTACATCTCAGTTAGGACAGAAAAGAACTCTGATTATTCTAGCTTAGCTTGTGGACTGTCCCTTAATTTGCTTACATGGATGGCTGAGAGGATCGACCTGGCCTTGAGGCTTTCTACAAGCACTAAATTAAGGTCGGTTTTGCATTCATGCAGTACTTTTCCTTTTTTTTCTTTGTTTTTTTCTGCTGCCCAACATAGTGCATGCATGTGCATGCGGTGAGCTTCATCCTAGCTTTATGTACATATATATATAGACATCCAGTGCAACACAAATTATCTCCAGAAATTAAACTGCATCATAATATATCTGATCATATATCTGATCTGATCAGGCAGGAGATCGATGGAGCACTCGCTAGCTGTTTGGGCTGCCAGCCTCCTTGCCAACGTCAGCTCCCTCCCTGCTGCAGCTGATCATGATCCCCTCCTGCCTCCTCCACTCTTCGTCTACGCTCTCCTCCTCGTCGCCGCGGCCGTCTTCTTCCTCGCCGTTGTCCTCATCCACCTCAAGATCGTCCTCGAGGAGCTCACCGCCGTTGCTGGAAGGGTCGCCGTTGTTACAGCGCTCGTCGCGCTCTCTCTCGCTGTCTATGTCATTGCGCCCTTGTTCAAGCCCAGCTGATCAGCTCATCTTTTCAGATGTTCCGTAGTCCTACATACCTACGTGCTACGGAGTGGTAAGAGTTAAGGATAAAACCCTGATTATTGAATTTGTATTTGCTTTATGCATGCTACGACATGCATATATATGTTTGAATTTCCAATTAATATAGATATCTGCACAAAATTAAGGAAAGCACTAATACTCATAGTTTTCTTTCCAAATGTAACCACATAAGCAATTAGAGTAAGTACAATAGTTAGCTTTCAGACGATCCACATTACCTCTAGAGACTGTATATATATTTTTATTCCGGCCTTATACAAATCCCCCATTTTCATGTAGCAAAAATTCCTTTTATCTTGTGCGAAGAGTCGATGTTAAGCTTAATTAGCATTGACGTTTGTCCGTATTTCACATCAGTAGATTGGGTTCTAGCCAACACTATATGGGCTACTAATTGTTAGGCCCTGTTTGGATTGGAGGAATATTTCAAAAAATTTTAAGGGTTCAATTCACTACACCGGATTAGGTCATCTGTGACGGTCCCAGACCCTCACCTTTGACGGGTTTGGGCTTGGTCACAGACAAGTGGTCACTGGTGAGGATGTGACGGGCTAGAACTCTATGGCTCGTCAGAGGTAAGTGTCTCCGCTAGCCCATGCCATTTTGCAACCCATCACAGATGACTCACCTGTGACAGGTCGAAGTGTAAAAACCGTCACAGGTATGTTTCTTGTGACGGCTTATATGTGCAAAGCCGTCACTGGTATGGTTACCTGTGACGACTTTTTAATTATGAACCGTCAGTGATGAGGTACATCCAGAAAAAAAATAATTTGTAAATATTGGCTAGCCTCAGGATTTGCTAGCCATGCCCTCTGGAAAAATTTAAGAATCACATGCAATATATATACATACATATATCTCCAGTTTCAGCCCATTACATTCAAACTAATATCACACATGGAATCCAAGTTGTCACCAGAAAACCATATACATTCATACACATGCATTGCAAGTTCTCACAAGACATAAACTTGACACAGCCACAAACTTGCACAATTTTGGTCATTACTCAAGAAACCGCACTTACCCGAGTTTCTTGTATCCTATTCGTTTTGAACCTCCACGATGACCTGTCATTTTTAAAAAGGGAGGAAACAATTAAACGGTACAAACATAAACACCACACATGAACACAGTGGTGTGATAATTTCATAACAAGGGAACTAAATAGAAATTCTCGTCATAAATAGGTGATTGCACATACGAAAGTAAATTACATAGCACTCCATACCACAGAATCATAAAAAACAACATTTGTTTACATCACAAGAAATTAGAAAAATGTTTTGTCCACGACATCACATGTAGGCCAAATCATCTATTTGACGCAAAAACGTCCTTTCTTGTTCATTATTTCGGCAAGAATAAATGCGCAAATTTGGCCTCTAATAGCGGGGGGGTTAATGGCCGAAATCTTCCATCCAGCTCTAGATTTCTGTTCAATAAGACAGAGGTTAGCATGTTTACAAGATTAATGTTGGTAGTGAAATGATCGAATCCGCTATTAGCACCAACCTCAGGGTCGAAATCGTTCACCTGTTCTAGAATGGTTGTCATGTGGTGGCACACGTGGAAACCACACTGGTCTCCGATCTGTTGTGCGCATGCGAACTTAGTGTCATGGTAAAGGTCATCCTTGCCCTCCTTGTGCCTACCACCCTTTGCCACATATGATCCCCAAGCCATATTGACGACATCGGTGATTGCAGAAAAATCATAATCTTTCGCCTTATTAGAGTTAAGGTAGTACACCCTATTCCATTTAGGTACAATGACCAATAGAATCCAATGTGACCTGCGCAATGGTTATGTAGCATTAGTAATAAGAACTTTAGCTTCGAAAAAAATACACAAAGGGTGATGTCTTCTTACTCCTGATTGTGTGCGCACATGATGTACTCCTTGTCTTGGTGGGCCCACAAGCACCGGTTTATATAGTCAACCACCTCATCAAGCTTACTTTGTAGAGTGAGCTCGTTGACCATCGATGGATCAAGGAAGCCAACATGATTACCGAGGCGGCGACTCTCGATCCAACACAACCTTAAAACATGTATGTGTTAGCACTAATTTAGGAGCTATTCCATTAATATCACAAGGAGGAATATTGAACTTACAATGAGTAGCATTTTAGAAGTCCAGTGTCCAACTTTCGAATCCTGAACAGGTCGAAGAGGTCATCAAAGTCTATAGTTATATAGGCCGGTGTTGATAGGAATGGCTGGTGGTCGTGATGTCCAACTATGGAAGACTCCCTCATTTTCCGCTTGGCATTGCTTAGCTCCATGTATTGTTTGTGTAGCTCTCGGCAAGCAATACCCATCACGGCCAACACATTGTCTTCCACCAATGGCATGCCTAGTTGAAATTGTGTTGGCACACGTTGTCTATGGGCCACGACCTTCCCCTTGCCTTTGCCCTGTGGCTTTTCACCTTTAAGTCTCTTCACCAAAGGTGGGGAGCTCTCGGCCTTGCGTGTGGTCTTAATTGGAGTCAAGGCAACAGTTATATCAGCCAAATCCATGCAAGGTGGCTGGGGATCAAGTGGTTCCGTCATTGCCAGTCCACGAGGAGCCTCAATTGATAGTTGGGACTTAGGAGTATCTCGGTTGGTCGGTCGACTTGGAAGAGGTATCTCTTGAGTCACAGTGAAGGTAATGTCTGCCTTGGGCCATTGTATGTACGTCTTTCGCGCATCGCCCAAAGTAACAATTTCATCGTTGGGGGGCACAGGCAGTGGATATGACATCCAATTGGTCATCACCGAGTCCACCGACACCTTGGCATACCCTGGCAAGAGGACTGAGTTGTGCACCCTATCTGTGTCCGAGGGTTTGTAAGCCATGCCCTGTGCGACTTCTAAAGCAAAGGTTTGTGTGATCCTAACCACTAGAGTACACGGTGATGCGTCCTGCATTGTAATGAAACCCATTAATAGTAAGACATATCAAGATTGAGGCTTTTCAAAGGCGAAGGATAGTACAGATCAAATTACCTCTATGAGGTCCACCGAAGCTGGTGCGACTGCGACGTTAGGCACCTCTGTGGATGCACAACTACTCCTGTGTTGTGACGGGCTCGCGTCGACATGTGCATGGGGAGTTGGATGTGTCGCAAAGTCACGCCCTCGAGCTATATTCATATTTGCGAGGACCTGGGCCACCCTTTCTTCGACCCTGGCGTCCATATCTTACTTAAGCTCCTGAATGACCTCCACCTTCAGCTGCTCCTTCATCCTGGCATCCCTCTCTTCTTTAGAGGCTTTCCTTTTCCGATATTGAGAGCTATACTGTGGCAACCCATGCTTCCATGAAACATCGGAGCCGACGCCGCGAGTCCTGCCAGGATGTTCTGCAGTTCCCAACGCCTTCGTGAGGATGTCATCTTCCCTCCTCATCGGCGCAGACTCCACCTCGCTTTGCGAAGTATGTTCGGCAACCAATCGAATCTATAGAGATGAAGAAACACAATCATTACATATAGTTAATAAAGTTAATTACTACAGTTATACTATAGAGATGTTACAAGGAAACTTACTATTTCTTGTACGACGACGGCATCATTTTGGTTCGGAAATGTAGTGCTACCGTCTTCGTTGACCTTACCCCTTGCCCGAACCCAGTTACGAGCTCGTTGTTCAGGGATGTCAGAGAAAGGGGCAGGGACATTCGCTGCAGCTGCAGCTTCATCCTCCGCAGCCCAAATTACCTCTTTCCCTATGTACCCCGCCGTGCCGAGCCGATGTGGGTGCTCGTTCCGTTGCTGTAGTAAGCGATGGGCCTCACTTGAGTCCCTAAACTCTTGATTGCTTTTCAGCGCTTTGAACTCGTCCCACATCGTCTCCGTAATTTGCGGGTACTCTTCAAAGGGAGTCCGATTACCGGGGGGGATGACATATTCTGACAAAAGCTTCCACTTCCAATTCTTCCATGCCTTGCCCATCTTCTGATATGCCTTCCGCTGAAGTCTTTCTTCCGCCTTAGCGGGGTAGGCGAACCATTTCACTAATGCTGTCCAGGCTCGCTCTTTCTCATCATCTGGGACGTGAGCGATATCTTTATGTAAGATACCGAAATGGTCACGTGCGACCCGCCCGCAACTATTGGACCATCTTCCTATGACTTTCCTTGGTGCCGTTGGCCTACCACTTGCATCCACCTCAGTTATAGCTTGTCGGGTGGTCGGTAGGCGATTCTGGGTCCTTGGGTTACGCCTGGATGTAGTTCGACCACTTGTTCCCCCCGAAACGGATGGTTCTTGCTGGTCAGACATCTCTGCAGTGAAGATTGTACTACAAACAACATATTGGAAGTCAAGTGCTACCAATTTATGAAAATATTTCCTATACCACTTGTAAATGTCTTCCATCTGTTGAGAGCGGAAAAGGATAGATTTTGCAACTAAAGGGCTACTCTGCCACCAAAAGATAGGTTTTGCAACTAAGTGATAAACAATTATTGCACCAATTCGAGCATACTGCATGATATATTACCCTTCTCACAGGTTCATTCACCGCGAAAATATTTGTTTTGAAAAAATACGAAACATGTCAGATGGATGCTTATCAAGCAAATAGTGCTTTTGATGTGAAATGTAAGTTAACATCAGAAAGAATTACTACTCTTTAAGTACAGTCCACTTTCAGTAGAAATTAATCACCATTACTGTAAAACATGTGCTACCAAAACATCAGCACAACCAGTTAGATAAAAAAATTTGCATCACAAACCATTACTGAGTGGAATTTTGCTAAATTCCAAATGAGCAAATTTGCATCAGCACAATCCATGCATTTCCCAAATTTGCATCAGCACAATCCATGCATTTCCCACACTGAGTGAAATTTGCATAAGCACAATCCATGCATTTCCCAAATTCCAAATCCATCACAGACATGCACATATCCATCACACATTCACTAAATCCATCGCACAAATGAGCAAATTCCAAATCCATCACAGACATGCACATATCCATCACACATTCACTAAATCCATCGCACAAATGAGCAAATTTTGGTAAGGGGAGGTGGGAAGAAGGGGGAGAGGGATGTACCTATGCGTCGGGCCTTGCCGCCTCCCTCTTCACACCGCTGTCCCTCTTCACCTCACCGCCGCACCGCGCCGCTGCCGCTGCAAGAACCACCGGAGAGGATAAATTAGAGAAGGGGAGGAGAGGAGAAAGAAGGGGGGAGGAGGATGGGGATGCATGCGGGGCCGCTCACCTCCTCCTCGCCGCCGCACTCCGTCGAGCCGCCGCACCGCCAAGGCGACCTAGCTCCTTACTGCGCCGCCGCCGCCTCCACGCGCCGTCGCCCCCACGCGCCGCCTACCCGCCGCCCCCACGCGACGCCTACCCGCCGCCTCCACGCGCCGCTGCAAGAACCACCGGAGAGGATAAATTAGAGAAGGGAGGATGAGGAGAAAGAAGGGGGAGGAGGATGGGGACGCATGCGGGGCCGGTCACCTCCTCCTCACCGCCTCCACGCGCCGTCGCCCCCACGCGCCGCCGAGCCGCCGCCCAGCACTGCCGCCGCCCAGCGCCGCCGAGCCGCCCCCACGCGCCGCCTCCACCGTCCCCGCACAGCCAAGGGAGAGAGAGAGAGTGAGGGAGAGAGAGAGTGAGGGTTATTTGTATATTTGTTTTTTTAAAACTAATTGCTCTTTCATTTTGTTATGTTAAAACTATTTAGTATATTACATTTTATTTTATAAAACTATTTCTTTCTCACATTTTTTTATATATCTTTTTTAGACTATTTGGTCGTTCATTTTAATTTATGTAAAAAAGATTAGTATCAATTTCAACAATTTCATAATGGACATATATATCTTTTAAAACCAATTTGAAACTAAACATGTCTGAACATATTATATCTATCGAAAGCAATTCGAACATGTCACATATATATTACACAAAAGTACACATAAGCGAAGAGGACGGTCGCTACTACAAAAATATGCCTTCCTCATGGTCGACTCGTGCATGTTGGACCTCATCTTCTTCGTTCTCCTCTTCCAGAGGTATCTCTTGAGTCACGCCATGGACTTGCTGGTTATATTCATCTTCGTCTGCAATGTTGTCAACACCTACAATTCTCCTTTTCCCTTCACGAACCACATGTAGTTTCTTGTTATTCGGGTCAATTATGTAGAACACTTGGACAACTTGTTTTGCGAGGACAAACGGTTCATCCTTATACGCGTTGCTAGCAAGATTGACAATGGTGAAACCTTCCTTATCAACTTTTACACTACGCAGATCGACCCAACGACAACGAAACAACAACACTTTAAACTTCAAGTAATCCAGCTCCAAAATCTGCTCAACTCGGCCATAGTATTGATCACGACGAGCACGGTCGCTACTTGCTGCCTCAATTCGTATCCCACTATTCTGCACTATGCATTTGCTGTCTTGTTTTACCGTGTAAAATGTGTACCCATTGATGTCATATCCCTGCCAGGTAGTAGCATCCCATTCTGGACCCTGTGATAACCACTTGATTGTTTCACTTGGCAAGTTCTGACTGTTGGCAATCCGTTTTTTGAACCACTCGTTGAAATCTGCAATGTGTCTTCTTCTAACCCAACTATCAGGTCGCCCAGGGTTATCCTGTCGGATTAATCGCTCATGTTCTTCCAAGTACGGCATAACTTCGGTCATATGCTGCAGGACCGTGAAATGAGCTTTATCATACACATTGCGAGCCAGCCTAATAATTTTCTTTCCAACTGTACCCATCCCTTCAAGCCTGCCTTCGTGATGAGATCTTGGTAATCCAATTGAGGAGGACTCAGACAAGTAATCTACACAGAAATTGATGACCTCCTCGGTGGTGTAACTTTCAATGATGCTACCCTCAGGATGGGATCGGTTCCGTACGAAGCCCTTTAGTACCCCAAGGTACCTTTCACAAGGATACATCTGCCTCAAAAATGCAGGACCACAACTTTTTGTTTGTTTCACTAGGTGCACGGGGAGGTGTTCCATTATATCAAAAAACGTAGGCGGAAAGTACATCTCAAGATGACACAGGGTTTTCACAATTTCTGCCTGTAGTTCATCCAGGCCCTCGAGATCAATAATCTTCTAGCCAATTGCATTGAAGAAGGAACACAATCGCATTATCGTGTGTCGCACTTTAGGTGGCAAAATATTCCTGATGGCAACAGGCAGAAGCTGTGTGATAAGGATGTGGCAATCATGCGACTTCATTCCAACCAATTTAAGCTCGTCCAATGAAACGAACTTACTAATTCTCGATGAGTAACCGGATAAAACCTTAATACCACTAAGACATGTGAGCATATCCTTCTTCTCATCCATCGAAAGAGTGTAGCAGGCTGGAGGAAGGAACACCCTTCCGGACTCCGTTGTTAAAGGATGTAGCTCAGAACGAATACTCAACTCTTCCAAATCTCGTCTGGCATTCAGACCATCCTTTGTGCTACCTGGATTAAGCAGTAATCCGAGAAGACTCTCACAGACATTCTTCTCGACATGCATCAAATCTATGCAATGGCGGACCTCCAGATGCTTCCAGTACGGTAATCTCCAGAATATAGATTTTTTCTTCCACATGCTCTTCTCTTTTCTGTTCCCAGCTTTCTTTTTTTTTCCAAAATCATTCGTGATTTCGCTAACTAAATTTTCAACTTCAATCCCAGTTTTATCCAGCGGGGGCCCAGCAACCTCTATGTGTCCACTGAAATTCTTCCTCATATTTCTGTAAGGGTGATACCTTGGGAGAAATCTCATGTGACCCATGTAGACCATCTTGCGTGAATGCTTCAACCATTTGCTTCTTGTTTCGTCCATACACTCTGAACAAGCCTTTCTCCCTTTGACAGTTTGCCCCGAAAGGTTACCAAGGGCCGGATAATCGTTTATGGTGCAAAACAGCATCGCGTGGAGGTTGAAGTACTCCCGTTTAGATGCGTCCCATGTCCGTGTGCCCTCATGCCATAGCCTATCAAAGTCATCGATTATCGGTTCAATGAACACATCGATATCATTGCCAGGTTGTCTTGGTCCTTGAACGAGCATGGCAAGCATAATATACTTCCTCTTGAAGCACAACCAGGGTGGAAGGTTATAGTTCACAAGAAGAACTGGCCATGTACTATGCCGACTGCTCAAATCACCAAATGGATTAATGCCGTCTGTACACATGGCGAAACGCATGTTTCTAGGGTCCTTTGCAAATTCAGGGAAAACTCTATCGATTATCCTCCATTGTACTGAATCTGCTGGGTGCCTCAGCTTACCATTGACCTTCCGTTCTTCAGCATGCCAGTGGACTAGCTCAGCTTGTTTCGGATTCGCAAACATTCTCTTCATGCGCTCAGCAATTGGCAAATACCACACCACTTTTGCGGGTCCACCCCTCTTTGACTTTCAACCTTCACCTTCAGTAGTGGCGTGCTTGTATCTAGAAGCCCCACAGACAGGGCAAACATCCAAGTTTGCATATTGTTTGTAATACAAGATGCGGTCGTTCCTACAAGCATGAATTCTTTTCACCTCCAAACCCAACGGGCATAAGACTTTTTTTGCTTCGTATGTCGTCTGCGGAATCTGGTTTCCCTCCGGCAACAAATCCTTCAAGAACTCAAGAAGATCTGTAAAACTCTTGTCCGACCATCCGTTACTTGCCTTTAGCTTCATTAGTTCTAACACAGAGGATAACTTGCTGTACTTTGGCTTACACCCAGGATACAATGGCGTCCCAGAATCTGCCACCAACTTACTAAACTTCTCGAAATCCCTCTCACTATAATCTGGGTCTTCAACATCACGCAACATATCTGATAAAGTTTGAGGGTCCACATGTATGGCATCACCGCCTGATGGAGAAGGGACAAAAATGCCATCTCCAACTGCTCTGTTGTTCTCAACTTCCGGCACTTCATCAGCTGCTACATCCGATGACTCTTGCTCCCCATGCTTGCTCCAACATTTGTACTTCTCCATGAATCCTCTACGGATCAGATGAGAATGAACCCATGCACTATTCTCGAACATCTTCTCATTCTTACAGTCTGCGCATGGACACAACATATATTTGCTCATCTTATTTTTCCTGTCATTATCCGCGAAACTAACGAATGCACTGACCCCCCCCTCTATACTCATTAGAATCACGACGAATATTATACGTCCAACTTCGGTCCATCTGCAAATAATAACATAACGAGAGTAAAAACAACATGCATAATACACATTACAAAAATAATACATACTACATTTCCTTTTTTACCTTCATTTCCAACAAAATTTCGCCCCCCAAACCCTCCCACCCGAAATGTGAACAGTTCACTGGGTTGGGATGGAAGGTAGGTGGCAGCTTCGGGTATATATAGTGGTACAACTCACCTCAAACGGGTTAAGGTTTAAACCCGTTTGAGGTGAGTGAACCACACCTTTGACGGTTCATAAGAATGCAACCCGTCACAGGTGACTTGTTACCTATGACGGGTTTGAGAACGATGTCTCACCGATGACGGCGTGCCATAGGACCCGTCAAAGGTGACCCTCATTACTGACCAGTGCTGAAACCCGTCACAGATGTGCCGTCAAAGGTGTGAGGATCTGGCGTAGTGATTCCAAAGGAAAATTCTCACTGTTCAACCGTTTGGAACAAAGGATTTGATGAATAGTATTCCTAAGGTTTTGATTTCCTTTGCCGTACTTCTCCTCCAATTTCAGGGGAAATCAAACCTTTGCCAAAAACTTGTTGGAAGTTTTGCGACGCACAAGCTCATGCTGAAGCAGCTGCACTGCAACTAGCCTAGACCAAACCCGTTGTTCCAAGCACCCCATATTTCTTTCTTTTTTTTCATTTCTCTGTTTTACCCGTCTATTCTTATGTTCTATTTTCCTACATTTCTGTTCCTGTGCTTTACTTTCCTGGGTTCCAAACAGGGCCTTATTCCATATCATACTATCATATATGCCCTTCGGCATGGAATTAAACTGTAAATTTCAACCGAGCATGAGAGTGAACCTTACGTCCAGGCACCACAACTACTATTGTTTTATATATATTTGGCTATTTAAATAGGACCAGTAATGGAAGTTCCTCAAAAATTGGTCTTGCATGGAATCGAAATAACGCATCAAAACAAATAATATGGCGTTGCTTCAAAATATGGAATTTGATCGGGTTACACGAGCACTACTATATAAACAATTTTTCTGTATAAGGACCTCTTTATATTGCAGATGGACCGTAACTGCTCGCGTCTATAAAAATTGACCTTCATTTTCGGATACGGCTCCTTAAGAGACTCACATACAAAAATCTATTTTCACATATAGGTTTTTTAAGGGGTCGCATGCAAAAATGAGCCTATTTTTGCATGTGGTCCTCTTAAGGGGCCGCGTGCGAAAATAGATTTTTGCACGTGGGCATCTTAAGTGATCCACATGTGAAAATATCCTCCTCTCCTCCACAGATTTTTTTCTCCCCTCCTCTCTCTTTTTCCTCTCAACATTTCAATTTTTTTCACCTCCTTTCCTCTCATCTCCTCTGGACGGCGCCACTGCCGACGAGAAGGTGGCCAGGAGCGGGCGGCAGGCGGCTCATCGGCAACCTTGGGTGACGCCGCCGCCGCCGGCGCAAAGGGGGAGCTATGGTTTCAATTTTTTATTTTTTGATATTTTTTTTATTTTTTTATTTTTTGCTTGCAGACGACATAAACATCTCCATGTGAAAATCGGATTTTCGCATGTTGGTGCGTCACCCACATGGAAAAATCGCTATTTTCGAAAATCTTTTTGGGCAGATGGGCTGTCCAACCGCATGAAAAAAAAGTTTTGGCCACATGAAAAAAATGATTTTTGTAGTAGTGGAAATTAAATTAATTACTATTCAGAACTCAAAACATGCATTTCATTTATGTTGTCACAATATCGACTTAATTTGATTTCTGTGGGATTAGGCCATAGAATTCAAAAATTCTATTCAGGATGCAGATAGAGATAGGGGTATGATATGTTCAAATTTTAAAATTGAAGCATCCTTGTGCATTATCATTCGAACTACAAAAAAAATTATGCCAAAACGAAACAACTTAGATTAATTGTTACATTAATTACCTATAGGTTTTTATATAGGCGACAGTGTATTTTATAGCATGTTGAAGAATTTGTTTTTTTTCCTTGTTATGATCTATTACCCTCGATGGCGATAAGAGATCGAAATGCTTCACCATATCAATGTGTAATGGATTTGTTTAAACAAATTTTGAAGCACAGGAAAAAGGATTCCCATATCATAACATCATACTTATTCTTGCAGGTCTGTCATATAATTCGATGTGGGACGTATTTGTGAATGAAGGTAGCGACAGGGGCTTTCACGTTATTATTTTGTGGTTCTATATGTATATGGTGGCATACATATATGAAGGGAGATTTGCATGTAAGAGGGTGATCAAGCTACTCAACTCTAGTAAGTCCTCAATTATTTAAGATATAAAAAATTAATGAAATATCATACTAATTATCCCAAAGCTAGTAATTAAATAAGTGAAGAGGAAGGCCCTTGAAAATACAACCAATGGAATATCGGGAAAGAGAAGTAGTATAATGGCTCAGTTTTGGGGAGATATATATGCTAGCGCTATATATACCTTCTGGTGCAATGGTGGATTAAGTTGTGTGTATGGATCAATTTGCCAGCGTTCAAATTGTAATGACCATAACTAAATGGTTGTACCAGAAGTTGCTTGATTATATTATTTTAATTATATTCTTTCATGATATTTTATAGAATACTTCGCTCGTTCCAAAATATAGTCATCTTTAGCTATGTTTCTGAATGAGAGTAACTATATATTTTGGAAGAGAGAGTAATGATATCGTTAATCAGCTAGCTCAAACATGAAGAACAATAATGCTTGACACTGCACGCTATGTTTGTAGGTCAACTTTGATCACTCATCCTTTGAAAAAAACTATTAATACAACGAGAATATTGTATTACCGAAGTGTGTTATCCTAAACATAACTACATAAGCTTGAAATTTTCACTTTCGTTTATAATCTTAGTGTAACCTTTTCAAAATTACTTGTAGTCAAAGAAAAAACAATGAAAGTCAATAATTAATGCCAAGTAAATTAAATGCATTTAGAGAGAGTGATAATCAAACCTGAATGTTAAGTAGCTGGCTGGACTGTTCATTCCTCTCTAGGGTAGGCATTCGGTGAAAATTGATCTCGATCTTTGATTTTTTTTAAAAAAAAAAATGGGTCATCTAAACCTAAAGAACCGATCAGTCCATCCTTAAAAAAAAATAACCGAGCAATTCCGTCTTGGTTTGTAATCGAAATGTCAGAAGATCCAAATGAATCAACCCCCAATAATTTTAGATCCAAAAATTAATAAAAACACATGCAACAATCACAAATCGGGTCTCTTCACGGTCGTCGGTTGCAGGTGCGCCGTCCGTCACCGTCGGGGAATCATCCTACACCCATACACTGATATCCCACAATCACGGTCCAACTTGTCTACTGTCAAAAGGAAAAAAAAGAAATGTCATCGTCAGCAACGTTACCCTCCGTCCCAAAATACCTCAACCTAAGTATTTAACACAACTTAGTACAATGAACCTGCACACAGAGAGCGTAGACGTGTAAAATTTGAACCTCTGTTTTCAAAGATTTATAGCTTAAAACATTTAAAATTTGAAATGTTTGTTCTGAAAGACTGAGACAGTTGATGTTACTTTTTCATAGAAATCACACATTAGAGCCGGAACACGTGGCAAAATTTATTTTTCTAGCTAGTACATCATCTTCTTAACTTTCGGTTTGGTGAATTGGTTGATGAGAAATTGGGTGTGCGGCAATGTTTCTCGTTCCGTCAGGAATTGTGTGATATTGGTTGAATTCAAAGTTTTGGTTAAGAAATTTCTCTCCCAACAAATCGAAAAATAAAAAGAGGAGAGATTAAGTTTTTATTTGTGTAGTGGCAATGAAAAGTTGAAAACACCAGGGCAAAAGCATAAACATGTCCATTATCTAAGATGCATAAACAGGACTGGGGACGAATCAGACAGACTATATGAGGGATTTAATTGGAAAGAAAAATTGAAGCAAAAGGATCAAGTTGTAAGGAGGAGGAACATGAAAGGGTGTGAAGAGAAGACGGCATGGATATATCTGCAAGGAAAAAATGAACACAGGGACCAGAACTTAAATTCTAAAACGATGATCATTTGTGGGTACATTTGCAAAGGGCAGATTGAGGGGTGAAACTGAAAAGGAAAGGCAGCAAAAGGACCAGTTGTAAGAGTTGGAATAGGCGCAGGGGCATATCAGCAACGAAAACTATGGGCACGAGGGACCCGGACAGAAATAGCAAAAGGCCCAAGTTGTAAGTCGGAATAGGCGTAGGGGCATATCTGCAACGAAAACTATGGGCACGAGGGACCTGGACAGAAATCTCAAAAAAATTTGGACCATTTCTCGATTTGTGCGTGTCATCCTTGCGCAGGGGCCATGCTAATCTTCTCTGTATCGTTCCAATTTTATCGGATGTCTCCGAAGAGACAACGCTTCTATCACGCGCGGGGTTATATCTTGCCTTCTTCTTACTTTGGTAGGCGAGGTGGTACTAAACCTGTCTTCCCGCAACGCTCCCGCGACCCACCAATCCCCATCCAACGGCCCCGGCAGCGCCACCCCGCGCGGTAGGACACGCTCGTGGGCCGTATCCTCCGTTGCGGCCCAAACAAGCAGAGAGCCCAGCCCAATAGGTTTCTCTCGCCTGCGGCCCTGTACCCCATCATCCATCGTGAGTTCGTGACCGTGACCATACGTGTAAACCCGGTTTGTATATGTGCTCCTTTTTATTTGTTTTCTGACTTTTGTCCGGTTTTTAATCTGTGTAAACTGTAAACTAAATGTCTGACCACTTGCAAAACTACTGATTGACCAGATTGATGGCGTCCAAATTAAATGGTAGGCCAGCTGGTTAATTAGCAATCGCCTAATCAGCTAGCGCAACAACTGTTAGTTAGTTGTTGATGTTGTGCTTCAAAGAAATCAATTAATAAGTCTGTTCTTATTGCTTAACACTCTTAGCTGGAGCCTGGCCATGGGAAATTAAATCCCCAGATAAACATGACCACGAAACTGCATTGCTGTACTAAAGCTCTCAACTAGCTAGCAACGCGTCATATACATCTCTTTACGATACTAGGACTAGAAATTAGATTATATTCCATCAAGCAATTAAGGCCACATCATGCTGTGCTGTGCCGCGCCAAAATTAAATTAAAACCACGTCGTGGCCTTCAAGTTTCTGCTTCCTTCGTTGCTAATCCCAGCCAGTTAATTAATTCGTCAGATACTAGATATATACGTGTTCATCATGAGTACTGTTCTTATAGCTACGTAGACTTATCCTGTGCAACCTGCATCACTAGCTAGCTCTGAATCCTCCGATCTCCATCTCCTTCACATAAAGAAAGCAAGTTTCTAGGAATCAATCGATCGATCGCGATGGAGAACAGAAAGGAGGTGAGAAATCTGACTTGATTATGCAAAGATTAGGGTTTTGTTTTTTTGTTCATTCAGAGCCAAATTGAGGTAGGTAGCTTTATGTGTGTGGTTGCAGCAGCAGGAGGAGCAGCGGGCGAGGGTGCCGGCGTTCGGCAAGTGGGACGAGATGAAGGCCGCCGGCGTGCTGCCGGACTATTCCCTCGACTTCTCCAAGATCCGCGCCGTCCGCATGCAGCGCAAGGAAGGCGGTTGGTCCTCCACCGCCGCCGCTGGAGAGGTCGCCCGCGAGATAGAGCGGCGCTCCTCGTCGGCCGCCGGCGTCGTCGACGGCCGTGATCGNCGGCCGTGATCGCCGCCGCGGCCGCCACCGCCGCCACAACAGCGACGGCGGCGCCGACCTCCGCCGTCCGCTCCGGCACGACCGTGCTGCAGCTCCCAAGGTCAGCTAATTAAACGGCTACTTCTCCCGTTTCATATTATATAACTGGTTTGATTTTTTTTCTTAATCAAAATTTTTTTAGGTTTTATTAAATTTATAAAAAAATTTAGTAATATCTACGACACCAAACTAGTTTCATTAAATTTAACATTGAATATATTTTGATACAATGTTTGTTTTGTATTGAAAATATTATTATAGTTATTATAAATTTGATCAAACCTAAAGAAATTTGACTTAAAATAATATGAAACGGAGGGAGTAATGTTTTCATGCATTTTGTTATTCTGATAATGTACTGAGAAAGTAAAAAAGTGAAAATTCCCATCTCTGTATTACTACAATCTTAATTGTTTTAAGCTTCATGGTTATAACCCATATGAACTTATCCGCGATTAAGTACAATCAGTCAGCATGATTCATCCAACACTGGTCAATTTGTTTTCTCAACACAAACACTGTCAATGTCAACATGCTGCCCGTTAAAAATTCAGAATGTTCTTCGGGGAAACTGACATATGTTAATCCCGTGTTTAAGATATGCTTATGCATATTTGCTTTTTGAGGAAATGTTTATGTACGTTATACTCCATTGAAACGCACTGCTGCAAATAAATTAATTGCGACATGCTGCGCACTTCCCTCCGGCCTTTCAATATTTCCTTCTGAATGTTCTTCCGAACATCTGATGGAACAATGCACTTGAAAATTTCAGAACACACAAGTCTCCGCGCCAAATTGTCACAGTTAATTTGTTGAACCATTATTTAATTTTGATCCTGAACATTGTTTAATTAATTTTGATCTTAGCAGGAGAGGAGCAAGCTGAGCTACCTGTTCTGTTGCATTGCTGGATGAGGGCTAACTTTAAATTTGCATGCGTTGGCAGAAAAACATTTCAAGTGCAAGAAGTCAATTCAGGGAAAATACTTAGTGCTTATGCATATCTAATTTCTCCATTGATTTCTGCCATATCTCCATCCATCGATTCGATCGATCTGTAATGTTGGTGTTCCATGCATAACAGCTCGTTTCATCTGTAATGTTAATTAGCCTGTCTAGGGATTCTTTGCTGTAAAAAAGAGAATAAACTCTTGTTTAATTTTGATTTTGCCTGGGATGAAAGCCATTGTAGTCTGTACATTGTACATGTTATAAATAGTAAAGTGAAGAGTTAATTTTCGCTATATTTCAATTAAAATGATTTCTTCTGATGATACCCCTGGCCCAGGTGAGCTAAAAATTAGAACAACTCGTTTGAATCCTGAAGGATTTATCGGTGTAGTGAACGATCGACAAACAAGTGTACTGATCTTATAGGATTTGGAAAGAAAAAAATGATGTGGTTTCAGATAAGGGATGAGATTGAATAATATAGGTAGCCAAAAGCTATCTTTAATGGAGGAGAAACTGTGAGGGAAGAACTGCAAAGTGGTAAAAGGACTCGCCTGTAGAAAAGGGAAATAGGCAAGGGCGTGAAGAGAAGACTCCAGGGGCATACATGTAAGGAAAACTATGGTCGCCAGGGACTCTCTTGTGAATGCACAAAAACTAGACCATTTGTTGGTATGTCTGTAAAGGGAGAGATTGAGGGGTGAAATTGAAAAGGAAAGCAGAAAAAGGACCCAGTTGTAAGAGTTGAAATAGGCGCAGGAGAATATCTGCAAGGAAAGGAATAGGCGCAGGGGCATATTTGCAAGGAAAAAATATGGGCTCTAGGGACCGGCGCGTGATATCAAAAAAAATTTGGACCATTTCTCGATTTGTGCGTGTCATCCTTGCGCAGGGGCCATGCTAATCTTCTCTGTATCGTTCCAATTTTATCGGATGTCTCCGAAGAGACAGTGTGGTTGAGAGCGCGTGCGATTATAAGGTGGATACGCTCGTGTTAGCTGAGCGATGTGGTACTAAACTGTTCCTCCCACCGCCCGTGCTCGCCCTGTGGGGCGTGGGCTGCTCACCGCGCATAGCTGGGCCTTTCCCCAATCCCGCAGAACCGGCCCATTACGGCGGAACGAACTGGGCTTTCTTCTCCCCATCCCATCTTCCTACACAATTACCAAATACATCCAGGCCGTTGGTTCATGATCCGGCGGCAGATCGACATCTACCTCTTCGCGATGCAAATGCATCATCAAAACGTGGAAGATTATTGTTGTTTCACACCCAGATTACTCCATAACAATGATCAATAACACTTGAATTATGATTTATGCATGCTTAATTACATAGTAGATGACGAGGCCGAGCTTTCCTATGAAAAAAAAATAGTAATAACGTACTCTGAATAACTCAATTTTTTTTCAATTTCTGAATTAATCTGTACTACAGAGGAAGAAGCCAGAGAACGTTTAGGCCGGCTGCATTGATGCATTACATGAGTAGACTACGGATAAGGTCGGACACATCTGCGCCGTTGATGGCGAGATCGGACGGCTGGAGGAGGAGCAGCTCGGCGAGCCTCTCGCTGAGGGCGTCCGCCTCCCGGTGAAGCCTCCGGATGTAGCGGCACGCCTCCTGCAGCACCTCGGCACTTGACGCCTGCTTAATTAACCAATTTAATTTAATTAGCGCGCATATGTATATGTATATATGTATACATATATGTATACACATGGCGCGCGCGCACACATATATATATATAGGGTAACGCTAGAGGGAGCGCTGCACGCAATGTATCGCAATGGCGCGATTCACAGCAATACCTGTTACCCCCGGCACGCATCCTCCCACCCGTATAGTAGTTAAAAAGTTACTCAATGAGGAAAAAGATTTCTCTGTACCTCTCCCGACTTGACCTATATGTTCATGCATGTGTTCGTGCAGTGAAAAAATTGTGAAAGATGACAATTAATTTAATTACTTACTATTGAATGTGATCATCCCTAAACCACCCAACAGATATGTTCGGTGTTCAAAAATTAGTGGACATATTATGGTGTAATTTTGTCAGCATCAACTAAACTCATTTTATTTTGATAAATGATGACTTGTACATGTGGTGGGTAGATTAACGATTGTGACGTTAATAATGATTTCTAATCTAATTAATGGTTAATTAGCTCGCTTCGTAAAAAATATTAATTACACCTTACATCCCAAAATAATTTTATTTTTCACACATCCCCACACACACCAATAGAACATCAAAGAGACTAGAATACCTCTACTTTATTAAAAATTCCAATGCAATTATTTTTCACATTATCTATTCTCAATAAATTTATCTTTTACTTTCACAAAACTCCGATGCAATGATTATTTTAACATGAAGTTATTTTGGGACAAAATCACCCTATAAGCTCAGTGTTTTAGCCCATGAGTGAAAAAATTACTAAGGTTGGGGGTGGTAGTAGGGTCGTGAGTAAAAAAAATTACTACGAACTTTCTCGAGACGCTGACTTGGTGAGTGAAAAAATTACTAAACATATTTATGTACAAGGTGTGGGATTGCGAGTGAAAAAATTATTAGCATATTCCTGTTTGGCACTCCCCTTTAAGGCTTGGTCTCAATGTTTATGTAGTGAAAAAAAATATTAAGGTTGGGGATTTCAAGGGTGGAGGTAATAATGGGAGAGAAGGGCCGTGTGTCGTGCTGTCTGGTTAGGTTGGGCACTACGCGCCCCGTAGTATTTCTCTCTCTCTACACACACTCGGGTTGAAATTTTTATATATTTAGGAGTTCAAATTTTTGCACTCGGGTTCACATGCATCCACAATTTACACCTTATATGTAGCTTGCACGAATCTTAGGGTAGATACATTAAGTGCTAACCAAATGTACCATGCACGATGTTTCCTTTATACGATATTATTTACAAGTGTAAAATACCTATTTATGTAGTTTTTGTATTTGTATTTTTTATGTAAAATACTGAGGTTGTCAATTTATGAGCTTAAATTTATCTTGTTTATATAAATACCTTATTTATGTATTTTTGATGGTAGGATATATATCATTTTGAGAGTATCATTTTTGCAAGATATCAATTTGGTAATATAATAAATGTATTATTTTCTCATTTTGACTAAATATCATGTTATAAAAAAAAGGTTAGAGAAATACCATGCACTAAATGTCATATATGGTTATTATTGAAAATTTTTATTTGGTAAAAAATGCAACATACATATACATATTATATACATTATGTACCAACCTAATTTTTTCTTCCTATAGTAAACATTCATTTGGATAAGGTTAGATATATTTTGTAGTATGAATCTTGGAACACATCAACAGGGTAGATTGTGGGTACATGTGAATCCAAGTACAAATTTGCATTTCATATATATACACACACATATATTCATGGGATAAATTTTACACGCATATGCAAATGGAAAAGAAAAAAGAATACTATTCAATAAAATGACATGGGATTATAAACATGAGCATATTAGATGCATTGATGCGCTTTGAATAACAATTTAGGTTGTGTTCTTCTTTCTCTTCTCCCAACTCATTTCTCTCGTTTTTGGCACGCACATTTTCCAAACTATTAAACAGTGCGTTTTTTACAAAAGTGTTTCTTATAAAAATGTTATTTTAAAAAATCATATTAATATATTTTTTAAGTTTTTTATGTTAATACTTAATTAATTATGTGCTAATGAGCTGTTTCTTTTTCGTGCCGAGGGGGAACGTTTCTAGCTCACGGCAAGGAAAGCAGCCTTAATAAGGTCAGGGAGACATGGAATTACGGCCTCTGGCTCTTAATTTGAGCAGAATGGTAAAATGGGGACGTGCTAGCGGGGCAGGCGATGAGTACGGTGTGTACGTGTGCATCTTCCATATAAATTAATGGAGAAAAAATAGTAAACATGTATATGTACATATGTGGATTATCATGTCCTAAAAATTCAATATATATCCACTGGCCACGTAATGATTAACATAGCTCAAGTGAGTGAGTTAGTAAGACACAATTAATGATGGATATAAACCCAAAAAGGAGGATATATATTAATTGCCTATGAATGCTTGGTTTGTAACTGATCCTTTCCCAATTCTGACCTTATCGATCATCGATTGCATCTAGGAACATCGAGCTTATTTTGATATTACGTTAAAAATAACTATATTTTAAAATTACTTTTTAGAACGGAGGTAATACGAATCTGACGGATCGTTCAGTTTGATCGATTGGTCCGGGTCACCGTCTTACCTTGGCATTGGCCTCGCCGCCGCGGGTGGGGAGGAGGGCCTGCAGCTTCGAGATGAGCTCCGCTATCTGCTCATCCGTTGGCGGCGCCGCCGCCGCCAACCTCGACGATGTACGGCTCCGCCGGCTCGACGACATTGCCAATCGATCTTCTCCTTGAAGCTGATACTCAGAGAGAGAGAGAGAGAGAGAGAGAGAGAGAGTAGAGCTTGAGGTTGAGCTTGTGATCGAGTTAGCTAAGCAAAGTTACAGTCGAAGGATGAGCAGTACAGTACATGGCCAGTCCAGTCCATATATAAGAAGAGCTAGAGAACACGTACGTTGTGCATGCGTACACGTTGCGTTGGGGACAAGCTCACATACGGTGACAGAGACATGCTTGGGGACATGCATGCATGTTGGTAGCTAGCTAGATAGCTACAATAAATAATATATTGGCTATGTCATCAGTATCGCACGGTTAAAGTGTTTGCTACGGTAGTACAGTTCGCGAGGATAAAGATATCTTGTGATTGTAGCTCGTTCTGACATGATCGATATTCATATTCGTTGTCGTATCGTTTATTTTTTATCTTTTTTAATAATTATAGGATGTTTAAATTCAGCTTTATATATATATATATATATATGTATGTGTGTGTATATATATAGTAGAAGACGCCAGAAATAGTTTTAGATTAATTGTATCATTTTAATGTGACAGTGTGGGGATGAGATCAATAAAGCTTTTTTTTTATCTAAGAGATTGAGCTAGCCATGTTACATGCCTAACTGGGAGATGCTACAATAAGTACACGTCGCTAGCTAGCCATGCATATGCATATACAATAAGTGCATATGCATATATGTGTCGTTATGTACATAAAGTTGTGAGAAGTGAAGAATTTAAAGCAATGCCAGCTTCTGCTTCAGTTGGCACTGTACTGACCAGTGGACCTGTGGACGGACAACTGGTGCACTTATGAAGTTGGATCGATCAATCGGCACTGTGGGGCCAAGGCAGAAAGTGTCATATATAAGTTCTTTTCTTTTTTTAATTTTTTCCCCAGGTTTAACAAAATAATTAATTCTCAGTTGAATGATATATGAAGATACTCCACGAAGTATATTTATATTTTTTTCCATATGGAAAATGGCATGTTTAAACGATGTCATTTGATTTGCATGTATATAGATATATGATGCTCATGCAAAGAACAGAAGGACAGTTTGTTTAGTTTGTTCTTGCACGGATCATATCTTAATTTGCTCTCGACGATTCTTTCACGTGCTGCCATGCATAAACAAACAGTTTATCAGATATTAGGGCACTCTGCACCAACAAGATGTCGATCGGGTAAGCGTGGAAGATCATAGGAAAATAATCAAAAGTATGAAAACTGTATTATAATACCCTCCAATGCAGTTAAGATCGAGACACGCTGCATTCTGCATGTGCTGATCAGATCATCCGGAGATTTGATCTTTGATTGTGTATCATGGTCACAGAATTAAGCATTTGTGCTTTGTCAGGTGGACTGACACACAAACTTTAACCAACAGATTAAATTTCAGCTTGGTCAAGACAGCCCGGAGATGGGCCCTCCCAAAAAAAATAACTGCAAAAATTACATGGTATCAGTAGAAAGATTTAGAGGATTTTATTGCCGATTAAAAATTTAAAATAACCTCGTCTATATTGTTTATGCATGTAATTTGAGTATTGCCCTTCTCATGTAAGACATACATTTTTTTTCAATTACACGAAGAACGCATATATGTACCACACTAACGCATCCATGAATACGCTAGTTAACAACATATGCTCAAAGAGAAGAGATAGAAACCTCTCTAGCCTTACTAAAATCCCATTGTGAAACCGCGTGGGTAGAGATGGGCCAATGACAACTCATCCTCGCTAAAATATTCTGGTTGTGAGATCGCATCCAGTATACATGGTATTTGTAGGCATCACGATTTGAAACTCTGATGGTGAAGCTATATATGCACCACAACTCTACTCCAAACTGGTACTTCCACTGACATGTGATTTTTTTTCGATTGCCTAGAAGACGCATCATGCTTGCACACATCAAATTTACACGTTTATGAATTATGAATGTGTCCCTTAACACATACTAGAAGAGATGAAAACCAGTGATATTCCTCTACCCTTTTACTAAAATCCTATTGAAACTGTACGGGCAGGCCGATAATAACCCAACCTTATTAAAGTCCTATATCAAAACTGTACCTACATATGTGTAGTATTAGTAGGCATTGGTGATGGAGCTATATGCATCATGACTCTACCCACTATATCACCGGTGCTTCCACTGACATGCTGTGAAATTTCAAGATCAGTGAGACGCGGAGTTATCCCTTCCTCATGTTCTGCATGACTCTATCCTATGACTCCTGTCACATCCTCAAACACGGCTAACTTCAAAAGGATTAACCATTCACATGCATAGCATAACTTGTTGGCTACATGCATGCATGAAAGCATGAAGCACCATAATTGGACAGCGCATATGAACAAATCAAGAAAGAAAACCATCAATCCGTTGTATTGCGACCATTCAACAGGGATGGAGGAAGTGAATTAATTCCCAAAGTTGATTGATTGATTGAGGCCGTCTTTCCAAACCTGTGGGTAGGTTGCAACCATATTCTTGATTTCTTTTTCTCAAGATTATGTTAGGGATACAAACATTCATGTGCCAGATGTCCAAGGTTATCCATTTTTAATTTCCCTTTTACTTCTATATATTTTCTTTATGGAGAAGGTTATGCTCCAATTGTATATGTTGACTTCATATATTCCTTGCTTCAAATTGGATGGTCGATCGTGAGGGTTATTTGGTTGGGAGAGGAGGGTGCATCTGCTTTTTTTTTAATATGTCCTTAAATTAACATATGTGTTCTATGCCATTTAATTAACATAAAACATATATGTTTTTCCTCGGCAAACACACTATACTACACATGGCTTTTTCTCGGTGCAGGCAGTACTGCTATTTTAATTCCTAAAAGGGGTTTCATTAAGCGGCTGTTTGGTGACAGAGAAGGATGCATAACCTTGTCAAACTTTTCTGTAGGGGTATGGTGCATCCGCATGGATAATCCTGCTCTCCGCATAAAAATCTTTTTTATAGTTTATTTTTCACTTACTAGTATAAAATTTGAAAGAAGAAATTAAGTAAAATTGAGATAAGTGGAAAAGAAAAAACTCGCTTGTCCGTCCACATGCATCTTTACTTTTCTACCACTCTTGTATAAGATATGACTAGTAAAATGGTGGCACATATTTTAGCCAGGAAAAAAAAGAGTGTGTCACTTTTTTTAGTGAATGACTTTAGGGTAAAGATGAAAGAGAAAATACTTTCATGGGTGTGGTTGTGAACTAAACACATGAGTTGGCTGGTTAAACTTGTTTAACATGAAGTATGTCAAGATGAGGCAATGTTTTGGCTAAACCAACCAGACTCTAACAGACCTAAGTGCCATTTAGAATAAATACATGCATCTAAGTGTATACAACATCGATCGCTAGTTTAATCACTAGACACTTGAAAATAATTTGTTAGGGGTGGCCATGCCAATGCTTTTGCTAAAAAAGAAATCCCTCGATGGACTTAAAGCAATGTCAGAAATTTGATAACCCAATGAATTGCCTCACAAACGGCGTATCAGTCATTCCTCATTTGAAATGCATGATTCTCAAAACATAGAAACAGAAGAAAAAAAAGTATAGAATTAGAGCGCCTTAGCAAAGGAATGACAAAACACTACTCTCCTCACAAGAGAGGGATATACTACACAAAGGATTTTTTTTAAAGCCAATCCAAAGAAATATCATAGGACTTTTCAGATAGCTATTCCTCTGATCCAAAGAACCACACAGAAAAAAAAAATCTTTCTGAAGATTGAATTCCTCCAAAATCTCTCCAAGAACCCAGGGAAGATGGGGTTTGTTCCGTCACCTCTTTAATTTGCTTTATCCTTATGTATATCATACTCCCTCCGTTTCATACGTTTTGACTTTTTTCTAGTCAACCTTTGTTAAGTTTGATTAAATTTAAAGAAAAATTTAGAAATTTTTTAAAAATTAAATTAGTTTCATTAAATCTAGCATTCAATATATTTTAATAATATGTTTGTTTTGTGTTAAAAATACGATTATATTTATTTATAAATTTGATCAAATATAAAAACGTTTGACTAGAAAAAAAATCAACCTTTGACTTTTCATACATTTTGATTATATATCAAACTCCCTCCGTTTCATACATTTTGATTTTTTTTCTAGTCAACCTTTGTTAAATTTGATTAAATTTAAAAAAAAATTAAAAAAATTTAAAAATTAAATTAGTTTCATTAAATTTAGCATTCAATATATTTTGATAATATGTTTGTAGCATTCAATATATTTTGATAATATGTTTGTTTTGTACTTAAATATACGATTATATTTTTTTATAAATTTGATCAAACGTAAAGACGTTTGATTAGGAAAAAAGTCAAAACGACTTATAATATAAAACGAAGGAGGGAGTACTCATTAACTATGTGCATCGATGATACAGAGGCCGGAGGCACAATATTCTTTCCTAACGAACCATGGGCGGAATTAAGATTCCATGGTTTCGTTGGATATATATATTTAATGGTGGAGAATTAAATCAGAATCATGTCTGGTCCTCCATGATAATTGCTGCCTGAGATGGGACGACATGCCTCAACTTGGAGCTTGGTTTTCAGCTGCTAGCTGCTAGCAAACGATGTAGTAGTAGTATTATCCTGCATACGCATCATTAGTATACTGTATACACTCTCACAAAGTCACATGGATGAGATGGTGATTGTGACAGGTACAGTTATCAGTGCAGACAAGCGAAGATATACAGGAAGAAATGGGATTAAGAGATGAAGACAAGGATCAAAGTATGCAGATGCTGTTATATTAATAGTTAATTTCATGTCAGGAATGGTCTCTGCAATGTGCCCACGTGTTGTGTAAATAAATACTTGGGAGGATATCTCTGATGAATCAACTGTGTCAACCCGCAACTGATCATGCTTCCAATGTTGCAAATTAAACCCGAGTTGGCGATTAGTGATATGTAAGAATCACAAATTCAGTGTTTTCAGGCCAACACAAACTAAAAGGCACATGATCAAATTTTGAGAAATTAGGTGCAGAAATGCAGATGGCAGTATATAATATTTTTGCAAAAGAAGATACTAGTACAATGTATTGTTTGTAAAAGCAATGATAAATTCAGCATGATGTAGTTGTGTACAGATCCAAGTGTGCTGGAAAGACAACAGAAAAAAAGAACAGAGAATTATCCACATTTCTATTGAACTGTTACAGCATTTTGCTAGGATAAATGCACACAACATACAAATTCCATTCCAGGGGTTCCCTCGCCACACTTTCAATATTTAGGCCTCCGCAATCAAGTCAGGGAGAAGCTTGAACCTGTTCTGCATAACAGAGAAAACTGAATTCACATGGACAGGCAAGTATGTGCAAAGAATGAAGAAATTCAACTACAAATTTAACTATGCATTCTTCCTCTTTCTGTAAGGACTGAAATTTTATGATTTTCTCCTTGTAGCCAATTGATCTGCAGATCAAGTCAATTTTATGATTTTATCCTTGTAGCCCTTACCACTTGCCAATGAAGTACTGTGCTAAAATGCCTGTGATAGGGTTATTGATGGAGAATGAAGACTTATTGATGGAAGAAATAACTATTTTCATTTGCATTATCTGGTAACAACGTCAAATCTAACACTTCATTCAAGCCAAGTATCAAGCACAAACAAAAAATAGTTATCAGTCAGTAAAGACTGAGTTATATAGTTCTAGAGAAATTAATCTCTACAGGGTTGATGAGAATAGAGAACCAACAGCCTGCTCTCTGATGGCAAGTCCCAAATTATTATGGACAAGACAGTACTGTACTAACACCTATTAGTCTATTACAAGCATTAGCATGGCGCCAACTTTGTTGAAGGTAGCAGAAGTAATTAATCAATGAGGATACTATTTCACAAGCTCAGTGGTGAGATTAATCATTAAGGAAATGCTACAGAGATACAAGATGAAACTACATGTTCACTTATATGTTATATCATGAGAATGAAATTTAGCCAAGCTAATTGTTTAAGTGCTGCCGAAGCTTTTCATGAACAAGATCACTCTTGATTAACCAAAATAAAAGAAAGATATGTTCTCCTGTCTAAAAGTTGGCAAACTGATAATCTTCTGACAAACAGGACAAAACTGAAAGCAAGAAAGAATCAATATTATGTGGATATCATTTTCATTCCAACTAACAAGTTGCCATATTGTAAATCATATTCTAATAAAAATCATAAACAAGAAAATCACCTAACATAACTCCAGCATCATGCAAAGCACTTTCTTCTCTGCAAAAACAAACACAAGTTAACTTAGTTGACCACATGAGCTATTTCTTTGGAATCTGAATTGAAGTCATAGCGTAAGAAGTTTTTCCCTTAACATTTCTAGAATAAGATTCTCACCCATCTCTCAACTTCTGATGCTGATTCAGAAAGTCTCCTCCTAAGAATGGATTTTTCTGCTTCACAGCTCTCTAAATCAACATCTGCATAAGATAACACAACGTCCAGAAATGTGAACACTTCAAATCCGAATTACAAACATCTATATATAAAACTGACTGTTTATGTCGGCTCTACACACTATAAACAGTGGAAATATATGGATAAAATATACTACATATGGATGTCTTGATATAAAAATATAGAGAAACATTGGAAAATGCAACATAGAACAGGTCAAAAAAAAATATATCAGAGGCCTTAATCAGGACATACATAATAAACATGGCATGATAAAAGTGCTAGACAACTTGCAAGTACGGTATCAGAAATCAGAATATAGTACGACATTTTGGTGATTGGGCAGAGATCAGAATAACTGAACTATATGGCATGAATTAATACTACTTCATTATTACATACAGGTCAGAACTTAAGATAACTAACATTCTAGTTTCTACTCACATGACAGGGTTGCTTTATCAGCATGGTACACATCTTCCTATACATACCCAATGCCAACAATGTACAAGTTTCCACCTGCCTGCTCCACTACTAGAGCAAATTCAACATTTAAATGGTACAAATAAAAAGCTTGAAATCTAAAAAACATATATATTTTATGAAAAAGAAATTCTAAAACGTTGTAAAGATGATCTCATCTCAACGGCATGCATTCTAAGGAAACACATAACACTGTACGTCAAATATTATGTGTTACATAATGCTCTATTGCATTTGGTTCGCGTTATAAGATTTTAGAAGCACCAAAAGAGATAGATAGGAGATAAAACGAGAAACATTTAATTCTTTTCAATTCTTACCATAATAGTATGTTGATAGAATGCTGATACGCTCAATAGGCTGAAAATAACAAAAAGAAATGTTAATGTTTCATCTCATCATTTGTCATATACGTTAGCACACTTTGACAAGAAGTTCAAGAATATAATAGAAGTGATAAGATTGCGTAATGGTTCAAGTATTTCTAAAGCCATGCATGATCAGTGAGTCTGCTTGGACAAAACACATGCTAATGAGGCAACAAAAAGGACTTTCTATCTGACCAAAAACTTTTAACTACAAACCTTTTACACAGGATTTGCAGCAGAGAAAATCATTATGTGATTTAAGGAAAAACAAAAGGATGCCTTATGCCTACATAAAAGAAAATGCTTTACATTGCAGGTGGACGCATACATACCATTACAAATATACCTTCTCTACGAGTTGGAAGTTGCTCGAGTTTTCTTAATGTATCATCACCTTTTGTGAGCCTTCCAAATACAGCATACTGAAATTATAATTAACCAATGTTTAATCATTTAAGCATCTGGTATTTAATCATGAATCACTGAAGAAATTGTTAACACCTGTCCATCAAGGTGCGGGGCATCTCCAAGAAGAATGGAAAAGGAAGAACCACCACTGTTTGGATCAGAGTGCCTTGGAGAAGGGGAAAAAAGGTGATAAGTGATGTTATAGCATTGCAGGCAGATGAAAATAAGTGATTTCATAAAAAAAGAAGATAAACGCCAAAGAAATTATTTCATGATATTTTCTAGGACTACTTTGCCCAATAACTATCGCATTCATTTTGATTTAGACAAATAGACAAATTAACTACGGAATATATAAAGGATCTTCTTCAATACCTATCATTTTATCAACCTGCTAATCATTGATAAACTTCTGAGGGATTACAGAAGGTACTACATGCTCAAGTTGTTTTGGCTAGAACCAGAAGGTAGCAAAAGTGGTCTGTTGAAACATCAACAATGTATTCACAAATTGACAAAGTAAATACCTTCCCATGGACAGAATTCCCCTAACATGCTTGACGGTACTAAATTCACCAACAACCGATTTCTCTGCTTCCTCTTGCTGCTCATCATTCATGGGGGCTGTTCTACCACCCACGACAGAAGCAACTTGTGCAACAAAACCCTTGTCAACCTGCAACCAATCATTGACCCTTTACATAATGAAACTGACAAAGTCGTTTATCAAAATAAAAGGTCAGCACTAAGAGGTAATTACCCGGAAAAAGTGATTTGTGTTGTAGCACCCAAGCCTCACAAGTTTGTAAATGTGTTCAACTGTCTTAGGAGCAACATGAGGAAAGAAGCCAAACTCAATGTCACCATGAGTTGTCTGCAGGTCAAATTGCCTAATCAGAAATAAGAACAATTACTACCAACTTTGGATGCTATAGAACCAATTTTGCCTAATGTGTATTAGCTGCATCAGGACAATAGCCAAGGCATTTCATAACAATTTGAAGAATAAAATGATGTGACATTGTAACACCAATACGAGATATAGAATCTGCAATGGAAGAACATATCCAAAATCTTCAGATATCTGGTTATTTTAAATCCTGGTTAACCTAATGGCACATACATATGATGATCAGCCTGGTAAAGACTGTGTCAAACTGTCAATGTGTCTAGTGGCTATAAAGCATTTACCATGCTATCGACAAGATAATTAGTTTCAGCCCTGTCACCGGGCTTTAATAATAAAGATGCATAGTTCCTCTTCCTCGTAAGTGTTCTTGTTCATTTTTAGGAAATCAGATGTTCGTAGCAACGAATGCCACATGAGACTGGTTGCCTGGTTGGCGTTCTGGCATTCTCCCAATTGCACACTAAGTGGCATATATCAAATTTTGACCAAATCCTAAGTACAATCTCGCAATAAGAATAGGAAAAGACAGTTCAACACTGCCTGCACATGAGGATTGACACCTGATACCCCTTGTTTTGCAACATCTAATTGCAACACAACTATTAAATTTCCAACACAACACTAAACCAATTCTCCAACAGGACGAATCTGGCGAACAGCAAGAGCAACGGCGTCGTAATTCTAGCGTAGATCTTCACTCACAACTCACAATTCCGATATCTTTGATGAGCCTAAGAATCTAACCGTGCCCAAATCTGACTTCTGGCCCCCATTTCCTCCATGAACCCTAGTAAAAATCGCTCCTTTCCGCACTGATTTAGTTAGAACAGCAACTCGGGAAAAGGGGGGAGATCGTGGAAACCTGGAAGACGACGCGGGCGGATCCGAGGTTTGGGTCCGAGGCGTAGAAGCTGGTGGCACCGTCGGTGGAGGCGGCCGCCGCGAGGAGGAGGACCGCGGCGGCGGCGGTGGTGGCGACGCGACGGAGCAAAGCCGCCATTTTTTTTCCCCACCTCTCCTCTCTCCTCTGGTTTAGCTGCAGACACAGACAACTGAATTTTTTTTTTCTGTTTTTTTAACCCACAATTTCACATTCTCACTGAGATGGTGATTTCACATTCACATTGAGATGGTGAAAATAAAGGAGCTGTTCACTTCATTGCCATTTTCTACCCTACAAACTAAACAAGTTTTTTACCATCTCTATCTTACAAAAATTGAAAGTTTTGGAAGTTTCCTCTCAAGAAACACTACCAAAGTTTGAAAATATTACAAATTAAACATATCCAACTCTATAAAAATTTGGTATCACCAAAATGTGCTAAATTTTGTTAGTTCCAAACGTTGGTAAGGTTGATTTTGGCAATAAAGTGAACAAACCTAAAGTTATACTAAAATGTGAATGAAGGTTAAAAGAAAGTTTTTTCTTTTTGCAAGCATGAAAAACAAGCTGATCTGCATTTGCATCGATACGGAGAAAACAAAATGTGATGTCAAGTATGATTTTTTTTCAAACAAATAACTAAATCAAACCATCAGTTTTCAATTACACCCTCAAAGGCTCAAACTGGCTCCTTGTTCTATACTTTCTTTTCCCAACTTCTAATCACTTATTTTTCACGCGCAATTTTTCTAAACGGATAAACATTTCATTTTTAAAAAAAATCTATAGCAAAATTGCTTTAGAAACTCATACTAATTCATTTTTAAATTTTTTAAGCTAATACTTGATGAATTATATGCTATTTTCGTTCTGTTTTACGTGTCGATAGGCAAGGTTCCGAATCCTTAGCTTCAAACACACCTGAGTTCTTCTCCCTCCATCCAAGCTAAAGCCAAACATTGAATTCAACATGAACTCGGGTTCCAATAACAAGTTGGGAAACTGTCCTAAAATTTCTACTGATATTTTTGCATGGCATTCTTCCATGGGCTCTTGTAGCCCAACTCCTGCATCCTCCTATGGGCCTTCCAACCCAACTAACCCATCTTTCAACGGGCCGACCGGCCCAAACCCTTCTCTCTCTCACAAAGCCAAACCTGATCTCGTCACTCGTTGAAACCAGCACCTCTACATCGTCAGCAACAACAGCAAGCACCATTCATTATTTTTGTCTTGTTTTTCTCTTCTCTTTTTTTGCAGTGAAAAATTAAAGCTTCTCGATTTCGTCTTCTTTTTGGCCATCTCTCCTTTGGCCTTTTGGCAACCTAGGTAGCCTCTTTGATCGTCATGGCGTTGAAATCATTTTCATGTGTTGTACACGGTGCATCATTGTCTGCACACGCGGTAGAGTACACACGTACGTATACATGTATTTATGTATGTATTATTATGTATACCTCCTTTTGATTTCTGGTCAAAATGATTTGTTTGTACGTCCTTGCACAAAAATAAAGTCATGTACGTACCTGACATGCATATTCTTCCTAGTATGATGATGTGTGTACTTGTATATATACTTTAATTTTGGAGAAGAAATATTTATAACGAATTTAAGTTTTAAGCAAATTATGGGTTTGTTTAGTTTTGAGCCAATTTTTACCCTAGTAAAATTTTGTTACTGCCAAAACCTTAGTAATTAAGTTTTGACACTATCAAATTTGGTTGTAGTATATAATTTGAACTAGTATGAACAAACGTTGGTAGCAAACCAAATATTTGTTTGATACTACTGAAGTTGCCAAAATTTTATTAGCGCAGAAATTGGCTTCAAACCGAACATGCCTTATATATGTTGTGAATTTTTCAAGCGTAACTTGGCGTGTAGGTAATTTTTTTAACTAAGTTCAATTAGATTTGATATACACTCTTGCTTGTGTTTCTACAAGTACATTTTATTTTGTGTATACATATATATCACAATTAATTAACACCGTTATAATATAATAGTTATACAGATAATTAATCATCATCGTTCAGCGTCAAATAAGTTGATTCTTTGTGTGCCTTTCTGTATTTCTATTCTCGGCGTATGGAAGCTAGTATATTTTTATTGTTTGATTTTGCATGTATATATGAATGCATGGTATGATGCATGAGCACAAATATATATATATATATATATATATATATATATATATATATATATATATATATATATATTGCAATGCATGGTCAGATAATCTATGTCATGTAGCATGATGATGTACACGTATGTACTTTTGGGGCTACCCTCTGTGGTCCACGGTATGACAAATGGAGAAGTCCAGAAAACGAAAAATGGACGCTTAAATTAGGACGTTACACAATATATACGCATCAATGCATGTTTGCATTGTGTGAAGGAATTTCAGACTTTTTTCGGGGTGAAATGATATATCAATATATGTGTTCAGTTATATGTCTGATCTCAAAATTAGAAAACTAAATTTTTACCATGCCTAGTCTTCTTCACATGTTAATTTGTTTGTTTGTAGAAGTGCACTCCAATCATCAGCAGCGCATGCCTTCATAATTAATTTACAGTCTAGTTTGCATGCATTGCTAGCTACATTCTGGTTTCAAATTGATATGTAAAGCTGCATTATATAATCCTGTTATGTGAATACATCATCTGTGGTGTGCATGTTTACATTTGGGGCCACTTCATATAAAGTCCATGATGATGTGACCAAATGGAACACTCCAAATAGGGGAAAAGGGTGGTTATAGCCTTATAGGCTATACGGCCAGCAATTTTAGAAGGAAATAAATATAACCCATAATTGTTGAACAAAGGCCTATTAGAGGAAAACACTTCGCGGCAATCCTCACACATGTCGACATTGAAAGAACATCCTAAATTTTCATTAAATGTCCAAAAACTTCGATGTGACAACGCATATAAGAAAAGAAAAGATGAAAAGGTAATCTAGTTCCTTCGGCGTCGTCGATCAAATTTTCGTGAGTACACGACGCAGCGTAAACCTACAACTCTATATAAATGGACAAATTATTCCTTCTCTCACCCTCTCTCACCGTAGGAATTGAGCATCCATAATAATGCAACAAAAAAGCTACTGACCAACTGTTTTTGGAATTTATTGGACACTGGAGGGATAGGATCAATTTGGCCACTTTTTCCCCAGAGGCATTTGTGCCCTTGCTTGTGTGGGCCCCAGCTGCTTGCACACCTTGCATCATGCATCCTTTCACCATTTGAAACCCATGAGCATTTTGGCATGCTTTGAGGTGTTCTTGGTCTCTAAGCAATCTCCTTTTTTTTTCTCCTCTTTACTTGCCTTGCCAAACTACAAGACCTATTCTTCTCTCTTAGTTACATCGAAGAGACAGGCCAGGGGGTGCCTAGGCTATTAGGTGTGTGCCTTGTGCACTCTATGGTCCTTAGTTGTCATGACCCCAAGAATGGGCTCAAAAGACTTTAGGGAGAAAAAAGGTGCTATGGAGTGTAGTACTAGCTACTTGTACGTTGTTTTTAGTGGGATCAAGCCTCTTTAATTTTATTTTTTTCCAAAATGGAGTGGCAGCATGCTGCATGTATCAACAAATTGAAAGTAAAACAATGTCCTTATTTGTGATACTTAATTTTCACTAGGAGTAGTACATACGTACGTAAGACATGTTCGAGACATATATAGGAACAATAAAATTAAAAATCTTGTAAGTATAATGGCACACATCGTTATCTTAAAAAATGGCGAAACACATGAATAAAAGGAGAAAAAATGTTTAAAACATATCTAGAAAAGCAAAGGAATGGGTGAGTCAAATCAAATGCGGGTAAAACTCACGAAATTGTAAAAATCAATATATACTCCATGATGGAAAATTTTCATGATCTCACCTCATTTTTGATTTCCACCAAACCAGATATAGGGAAAATAACCAAATGAAATAGTGAGAATGAGGAAACATTCCTCCATTTTAATTTTTACGGAACGTATTATCATTTTTTACCAAAAGTATTATGGGGAGGTTTCCATCGTTAAATTTTATTAAAAGATATTATGTATGTGTGCATGTATTCCAGTGTCTGTTCGTTAAAAAAATATTATGTACAAAGATTACAACAAAAAACATTTTGTTTGGATTAATACATGCAATTCTCTCTTTTCTTTTTCTCATTTTTCCTTTGATCTAAACTGGGCCTAATGAAGTACTCCTCTGTTTCATATTATAAGTCGTTTGACTTTTTTCTTAGTCATAGTTTTTTATGTTTGATCAAATTTATAGGAAAAATTAGTAATATTTATGACACAAAATTATTTTTATTAAATTTAATATTGAATATATTTTGATACAATGTTTGTTTTGTATTAAAAATATTACTTTATTTTGTTATAAATTTGATCAAACTTAAAGAAGTTTGACCAAAAAAAATCAAACGACTATAATATAAAACGAAGGAAGCACTGCTTAATATTTTTTATAATAAAACCAAGTAGATGAATGGACATTTGCAATAAAATAACTTATGAGATAAAATATCAAATTTTAAGTGATTTATGAATGGTTTTTATAATTTTTTTCCTTTTATTTTAGGGAAATATTAGCGTGGTTAATATGCGTAGACATGGTCAATAACAGCAGTGAATTTATGTTCATGAATTGAAAGGCGAGCTGGGATAAGACACTCGTGTCATCATCATTACCAGTCAAAGTGACTTAAGACTGCACTTACGTGCGTACTAAAAATTTCTCTTTAACTGCGGCACACCTAATTAATTTTCATTAACCAGTCAAAGTAAATTAAGAATATCTCTTTAAGTGGTTGATTAGCTAATATTTTTTACCGTGCTGTCAAGTGTGCATATAGCACACTGACTGCACGCAGTCAATACATACCAACAATTAAAATGTTGTATATTTGCACTCTGTCAATACTCAAGGTAGTCACTGTCATTAACCGGTCAAAAGTGAATTAAGAGTGCCACTCACGCACTAATTAATGCTCCTATAGCCCGCCAAGCCGCCGGCAAGTTATTAATATAATGTTTAACTTTTTTCATAATTGTCGGTCTTTCCAAGGCTGACACTTGTCATGATCATGATTATTGGCACAAAATTATTTTCTGATTATTTATGCCACACTTCGAATAGTACAATTTTCCAAAACAAAAGATTCGACATCAGCATTTTTTTAGACTTTGTTTTAAGTTATATGTTAGATTTTTCTTTTTGATAGTGAAAAGATTTTATTAAGAAATTAAATTACACCCAGTCTCTGCAACTATTTTTGTTAAATTTATGATATATAATATTTGATTCTTTCATATATAAAAGGAAGATCATTCAGCGGCCTTTCGCCTTCATTCACAATATTTCATCTAAAAAATTAGGCCCCGGTGCATTACCCTTGTTACACGGACAAATTACTCCTCCTAGTTGCAAGAACATGTACCATTCTAGACACAAGAATAAAAAATTATGAGCATCAATATATTTTAAAATATTTAGCCATGATGTTAACATGTGTAGGTTTTCACCTCGATCAAAGGCGCCTTCATAATCTTATAATTTCATCATATTTTACATTTGCATTAATTTACATCAGTCATCGTTAAAGTTGCATTAGGAGATTTAAATTGATCATTTCTGAATAAGTTATATATATCTCTTCATTTTTCTGTTTTAGACATCGATGTCTACAACGACATGCTTTGATCAGGACGGAACAGTTAAAACCCTATAGGATGCATGATGTGATGCCATTCATTTTCAATTTACCACACCACGCATGGATAAATTAATGATATGATTGTGAGTTTGTGACAAGCCGCCTTTGCTATAAGATTAACCTAAGCTTGTTTTTTTTAATAATGACCTAAGCTTATGAAAGCTCCTAATATCTGATGTGACGGCGGCCGTGGAAAGAGAGGTTTCATGCATGATTGCGTTTAGTTTTTTTTTTCCACGACCGAAAGTATTGACGCTGTGTTGAACGGTGTGGATCATCATCCATCTCTGATGGAGATATGGCACGTTGGAGATCATCAGAGTCACTAGTCAAGATCGAGCTAGCAGCAGAACAGAGGAACACACACGAAAGTGGTTCCAGCCTTCTATTTTCTACTCCCTCCATTTCATATCATAAGTCGTTTTAACTTTTTTTTTTAAATTTTTATAAATTTGATTAAATTTATAGAAAAATATAGCAACATTTCTAACACAAAACAAACATATTATTAAAATATATTCAATATTATATTTAATAAGACTAATTTGATGTTGTAAATGTTGCTAATTTTTTAATAATTTTAATCAAACTTAAAAAAATTTAATTAAAAAAATCAAAGCGATTTATAATATGAAAAAGAGGAAAAAAAGAAGTCTTCGCGCCGCGTGCATGGATAGATGAGTTCTTAGCTAACTGCAGACACGTAGCTTTCTTCTTGATTTCGACGTGGTTTGTTTACATATTTTTTTTTTTTGGTGATCATGGTTTTTGGTTTTTGGTTTGTTGACGATGTCAAACTGTTTTAATAACCATTAGATTGGCTTTGAGATCTGTGGTATGATCTAAAGGTTTGCTTTGAGATTTGTTATTATATTATTTATTTTCCGGGAGCTAAGTAAATGGAACTAATCAAGGTGGATAATGACTGCATGTACATATTTCCTTCTGCATGACACAACGTGAGATGATTAGTAGCCGGCCGGTCGCTTCAAACTTTACCTTCCAAAAGCTTTACCGAAGAATACCTAGAGAGTGCATGCATCGAGACAATATTTGTGCATGTCTATGGGAAGAATCTAGTGTTAACGCTTTATTAACTTAATTATTTTGACCCATAGCAAGTTTTCTTACCCTACCTAATAGCTATCTATTTTGACACATGTAATTGATCCTAGATGAATGAAGCACGAGTCAAGGCGTACTACGTGCACATGCACATGAGTACATGACCCTCTTGGCATTGTGAATCTCTCACTACAAATTTTATGGGAGGGAAGAGGTTGCACGTCTAAACAAAGTGAAATGTTTCTAATCAATAGGAAAAAAGTTGTTTTCATTGGTCAACCTCTTTAGCTCTAGCTAGTTTGGGTTTAATTTACACTCCATAATATCATACGGACGTACTAGTTCCTTCCCTCAGTGGTTATATCTGTTGCAAATTGTGTCAAAAAATGTTTAAGCGAGCATTTCTTTTGGGTTTGCCACTCCATCTATCAATTCTTTTACACATGTCATCCTCATAATTAACTTAATTCGGAGAATTCTCACATGCATGCATGATTTTCTTCCATGCATCGATCATCACACCGCATCGGGCCACACACCATGTGAAATGCCAAATCACTCAATAGGCTCACAACCATCCTTGGACATGATTTGCATTTTTTATAGTAAATCATTTTCTAAAGTAAATAATATCAAATAATTAAACCTGAACTAGGATTGATAGACTAAAATTGGACTTTCCTTATATCTAATTAAACAAGTTAAACTATTCATATCCCCACAATCAAAAGATTAAATGCCTCCTAATTGGAACATACTTGGAATTTCCTACGATTTTTTTTGCTGGATTTAAATCAATTGATTTAATTAAAAATCCTGCAAAATTCTAAGAGGCCTAAAATTAAACTACTCATTCAAGCATTAATTATAATTAACCGTGCACATATAGTATAGTGACTACCCTGAAAAATTAACAGCTACTAGCTGCGTCAATTGCGTCCCTCTCCTTCTCTCTTTTCAGATTCCATTTCAATATTTATACACTATGGCACATGTGGGAAATAAGGCTGCCAAACTCTCTTGCAAGTGCCAAAGCCCTTATTAGCAGGGAAGCAAGCAGCCAATCCAAAGGCCCTGGTCGCCAGACTGGTTCCGTTCAGTTCATCGCCGTAGAAAAGGCAACAGCGAAAGCGTCACCTCTTCTTCCCCGTTTTGCGTGGCTGCCAATAGACCTCCGGTTGCTGTCAATGGAGGAAACCTAAGGTTGCAATCTCATGCATGCAGTCATCTGCTGGAGCTAGCACCACCGGCACCATCGGTCGGTGTCACACATGAGCTAACGAATAGTGGTAACATACCAACGGGTGACTGTACTAGCTGATATATCTTTTTCTCTACGGTAATATGAGGGGTATTTAAAAAGTACCCTTGACGCGTCGTCCGTTATGAACGGTCGTTAGAACGGTTTCTAGTCGTGACAGTGGTGTTGTCATTAGGACGTCTCCAGAGGGTTGTTCTTAATTGACGCATGAGCCTTTACTTCATGTAGAGAAGTTTGGGGTGCTGGTTCAAAACGAGGTATGTTGCACGTTGTGTGATGTGAAAGGTGGCTTTGTTAGGGTGTGCACGTTGTGTGATGTGAAAGGTGGCATTGTTAGGGTGTGGCTGGGTATGGAGGGTGTTGCCTAACTAAAAAGGTTTCGCTTGGGTTTGCAATTTTTTTCAGGCTAACCAAGATAGGTGTTGTGGCTTGTTGTGGTAGGGTTACTTAGTTTAGCACATGAGAAGATTGATAACCAACTTTACCCTACTCATTTGCATGCAGCATGCACGTGTGTGTGTCTATCTATCTATCTATCTATCTATCTATCTATCTATATATATATATATATATATATATTTCTGTGAATCAATTAATTAGTTATTTTGTTGACACCGAGGTTATCTTAACTTTTTAACTTTTAAAGGAAGCTGAAATATATTTAACTTGAAATACCCGTGCTTTACCACGGATGAAAAAAAATATATTACAATATTATCTAAAATAAATAAAATATATTTTTCACGAAATATGTTGCCCATATCCTTTGGTTATATATAAGAAATATTCACCTTAATTTGACTTTACATGTGACTATCCATTTAGATTTGATTGTCTTTTAATATTATGAAATTGAAGAGGTAATTTGCAACAATTACAAATGTAGTTGAGGTGACAAATTCACTGTCACCATCAGTACTTTCTTTTAAATAGCAGTAGTATAGGTAATTAGTTCATGCTCTCCCTCCAACTAATTAAGTGTCACAAGTGGAATTTCAATAGAAATTTAGTGAGATCAATGATGTACCATTCGTTTTCGTCTCTTTCAACACATGTTATGGGACACATTTATGGATGCGTGTGTGGTTGTGCTCTCTGCTAAAAAAACGAGGACAAGAACTTGATTATCAAATAATTAAAAAAATTATGAGCGTGTTGAGAATTAAAAGACCTTGAGATCAAAATCACACGCTTTTGGTCACTACACTCATCTCTTCTCTATTGTATAATTAATATTTTTGTTATAAAAATAGTGTGTAAAGCCGGCCTTCTACCAAATATTCTCATATTTGTTTCATCGTAAAATTGTTTAGCATTTGTGTAACGTACTAAAATCAATAGATAATTCGGAGTGATATATATGCTGTCTACCTCAGGTTGATCCAGGAAGATAATCATAATTAGACGACCACGACGTGAGATATCTTCAAAACCTTGGAGACGCGTGAGTACGTGTGGTAGACAAAATGAAGAATTAATTACCATGTGCTCGTAAACGTTAGCATCACGAGGACTAAGATTCAATTACGCTCATGTACTCTCACTTTGACCATTTCAACTTAAAATCGATTTTTCTCTAACTTCAGTATTTAACTAGTAAATAAATAACACTAACATATACTTTCCCCGTCTCATTGAATAAGGTGCGATCAAACTTAATACGATCTCCAAAACTAATCTTTGATTTTAAATTTCTCACATACTATAATGTTTACATTATAGCAACAAAATCATAATAATATAAAATTAAATTAAAATGTTAATATAATAATATTATTTTTATCAAAAAAATTTAATTTATAATAAAATAAATACTGGTCAAACATTTAAAGAGTTAAATTTTAAAATACGTGCACAGCTTATTCAGTGAGACGGAGGGAGTAATAATTTATCTAAATAAAGATCAGTTGAAGTTTCTCAGTTTATACATAATGCATAATGTAATTAAATGTGCTTTGTGAAAATTGTGCAGTAGAATTTAATCCCTTTATTTTCATTTGGCCTCTCCTTTTTGGAGTTCGAGGTAAATGTACACAGGGCGATCATCTATGGTACAAGTAGCAGAGGAACAAAAACGGCAGGCAGTACAGAGTACACTGTCAAATTCTACCCTTTTTGGGAATGAAACCCCATCAAATTTCCATCGTGGAGAAAGGGCTCTGTGCCTCTGGTGCCTGTCTCTTTTGCCTATCACAGGATAAAAAGGCAAGGACCACACAGCAACTAATGTAAGGCAGGCATACAAAGCTGCAAATTCAATTGCCCCAATTTACTACTACTTGCCTTGACATATACAATTACAACCCATTTGAATTTATTGTGGGCAAACTCTTTACACACATAAACACAAATTATTCTTGAGAGGAAGAACCAGCAAAATAAATGTTGGAAAAACAAACCCGCTTAATAAAAAGAATCGGTTGTGTACAAAATCAAAAATGTCGTGGAATTAGAGATCGAAGATATACGTTGTGGTTATTACAATGCAACCTTTTGGGATTAAAATGTAAATATCTTTACCTGGCAATTGAGGTATTACTGTACAACATCTGTTATTTTGCAATGGAGTTACCAATATAAAAAAAACCATTATACTGTGGTATAGTGATGGGGTTGGGGAGGAGTTGCATGGTACGCCTAGCCAGAGAACTAAATATGATGGTGAGACACTGAGTCAATACTTCTGTACTGCCTTTTGCTCCATCCAAAATGTTTTGGCTCGAGAGAAGTGTACACCATTTATAGGAGAGTAACACCAACTATCAAAGTATTCACTTGCATCATGTATGAGCTTAGCTTCACCACCGCTTTCAACTAACGAGGGGTAAAGTGGTTGGTTTCATCGGTTAATCAAATTTAATCAAACAACATTGGAGAAGCTGTAACTCTCGTAGATAGATTTGTTCTGTTGGCAAAGCCTGATACACGTTCAAATGAATTGCGTTGAACTTTACTTCTCTCCATCAAAAAAATGATTTTTAGATTTGAAGTTTTTCTCAAAATAAGTTGATTTTCTCACTGTCACCTACCCTCGATTCGTAAAACGAGAAGTTTAATTACTTTTAATGCTCCATACCTACTCAACCTCCAACTACTTTTTTATTAATGATATTTTGGTCTTTTTTTCTTCTATTAAAGTTGTCTAGAATATGGGGAAGATGTTTTTATTTCAGGATATATAGAAGGAGTACATGTGTCATAGGAGAAGTCGATGACATTGTCCATTACAGGTCCTTAAGCTTTTGCTCTTGTTCATAATAAAAGACTTTCTAAAATTATTGAAAGTGAAATATTGTTTTAGGCTTTCTTACTAACATGTTTTGTATGAATTCTAAAAAAAGGCTTGAATATATGAAATATATAGACAAGCTTGGGTTTATTCTATATTTCTTGGTGGCTCAAAAATGAAGAAAAAAGAGAGGAGAAATCTTCATCCGGTCCCTTTTGGATGACTGCTACAAATTTAATAAGAGTTTGGTCTAGGGAACACTGTTTAAATTGGTGTTAACCTTATCTTTTCCATTGAAATATATTGCGTAAGATTCCTATTGCATGGTTAAAAATGCATCTTCCCACTGCCGCAATTGATAATGTAAATCTTTCGTTATGGCTTGACGAACTATTAACTGTGACTATTAATACTATGCATATGTTGTATGTTGTCGTGTAGCTCTCTGAACTTCTATTTAACGCCCTCCACCCTTTGCAGTTTCAATCGCAAGACTGCATGGGACAGAGGGTTTTTCCTTTGCTCCTGTGTATCCCTCCTTCGTAGGTAATATTGTTCATCCCTATCTTTTATACCACTTCTTTTTATAAGTATTTCTCATGGAGTTCAATCTCTCCCTCTCTCTTTTCATTTTATTTGTTTTCAATACTCTGGAAAATCTCTTTTGGATATCCCATGGAAAGTCTCATCTAAGACCGACGTTGCATATTTAAATTTGTGTCACTAGCATATTGTCTGTGTGTTACAATGGAATTTTAATGAAAGAAGATTATCATTAACCCATTATTACCATCTTTTCTGTATATATATCATGTCTTAATTGATGCATATATTTTGCTACTGACATGTAAATTCTTACACTGTACTTTTTTCTTCCCACAAAAAGTAGAGAGTTGGTAGGATGATTGACATGTGGGTCCTCTAACCCCATTTACCCGTTATGTTCTCAATAAAAAGTAGGAAGTTGGTGGTGCCACCATCACTACTCTTTTTTAAGAGAGTACAGATATGGAAATCAAGGTGATTTCTAGTAAGTATGACTATAAGATCTATAAGATCTATAAGATGATTTAAGATAATTTTAAGCTTCTTGCTTATATTTATATTTTTCTTCCTAGTTTATAAGTAATGTTTGACAATTTGCATTTAATCATTATATCATAGCATAGCCATCCCATGTTTTTATTGGAACATTTTAGACACACAAACATGCCGTTTCCTTCCCAATCAAAATAAAGTTCTACTAAGGTTCTTTGTTGATACTTATGCATGGAAAAATAAAACATCAATTGTTAGATCAAACATATGTTTCAATTCACTTATGTAAGATATCCAACCACAAAAAATATCAATTCATTCACCAGCATTCGTTCTCTTTGTAAACAAAAATAACTCTTCGATGGGAGATATGAAATTGAACAGTAAAAAATACAATAAATAAATGCAAATCTTATGCATATAAGTTCTCCAGTATATCACTAACATTTAATTTAACAAATACCTACCAGGTATATGTATCCCTAACATTAATACATAAGGATGAAATACCATGTATGCGTGTTTAATGTTAGAGATACAAGTGGTGATGTGTGTATTTGTAATTTCGTCTATAACTATGAATGTTAGAGATACGTCTAGTTTGTATTTTGTTGGATGACATCTTTGAATGTACATTTAAGAGATGTAGGTAAATTAAATGTTTGAGTTATATCTTGCTTGTATTTTAACTGAATAATATCTTTGACGATACATTTAAGAGATATAGGTTTTTAATGTTGAAGATATAATTATTACATATTTAAAATCATTCATGACTAGAGATGCGATTAACCAAATATACACATCCATAGAGAGTAGTGGTATATTTGATTGAACACATCTCTGGCCATCAAAGAATTTAAAGATATAAGAGTCATATCTCTAACATTAAAAGCCTACATCTCTTAAACATATCTTTAATACATATATACCATCCAGCAAAAATACAAACAAGATGTATCTCCAATATTTAATTTACCTACATCTTTTAAACATATTGTTAAAGATATCCTCTAGCAAAATACAAATTAGACGTGTATCTCTAACATTAATAGTTGCACACGAATTCAAGATACATATATCACCCCCCTGTATCTCCAACATTAATAGATGATTTCCCTCACATCTCCCATGTGTGCATGCATCTTTTTGTTGTTGGTTGTATGGTTTTTGGTTTTAGGCTAAAACTGTGGTTAAATCAGTGGTATAAAAAGGGGTAGAGGGAGGGTGGCCTCCATCAGTCACCACCTCTCTCTCTCTCTCATCCAAAATTTTTCTCTCATCTCATCACACTTGGAGTTTGCCAATAGAATACAAAAACAGCAGGTGAGGAGAGAAGAAAAGGAGAAAAAAAACCAGAGCTTTCTCTCTCTCTCTCTCTCTCTTCTTCCAATCTGCGGCGCGAGGCGGAGGAGGAGGTGGTGGTGGTGGGCGCCGCCGGCGAGATGTGGTAGGCGCCGGTGTGGGCGGCATCCTGTCCTCGCTGACCACCGCCCCGCCGGTGCGGCCTCGCCGCCTCGCCGGACGCTGCCGGCAAGAAGTCTTTGTTTTCTTTTTTGAAGGTGCGTCGCCGGTTAACTCCTTGTGCTTCAATCTCGGTTCGAATCGAATGAAAGATTTTGTTTTTCGTGAGAAATTTTGGGGGCTTGAGATGAACACACGGACGCTCGAGCCGCCCCGCTGCTTCTGGGGAGCAGACAGATTTTGTTTTTGGTTGTTGTTGTTGTGTCTATTTGATGCAGGGATTAGGTTGTATAGATCTTGTTTCTGCAACGCTTGCAGTTTTTTTTGCGGTTTTTTTCTTTAGCCCTGATCGTTTTGTGTGCTCTGGTTGCAGATTGGATCCTTAATTTAGGGGGAAAAGAGGGGAGTTTGCAAGAAGGATCCTCCCTATTGGGTTGTTTCTTGCTGCTGGAAGATCCAATCCAGCCTCTAGGTTTGTTTGCTGTTGGTGAGGAGATTGAAGGCTTGGCTGGTCATGTTGGGGGATCAGCGGATGAAATTCCTGCTAGAGTCAGCAAGCTCATCATCTGAAGAGGTTGTTTCAAGAAGCCGGAAGCTTGCGGTTGAGAGCTCACCGGTGGCGGTGGCAGTGGCGGCGGCGGGGGTGCGGAAGGGAGAAGAGGTGGAGGAGGAGCCCTTGAACCGTCGAAGAAAGAAGAATAAGGTTGCCGGTGATTCGGGGAATTCCGGAGCCGAAGTTTGGGACTCAGAAATGCAGGATGCTGATCAGAATGGTGAAGCCAACACAAGCGAGCTCATAGGCGCGATTGGGCGGGAGCTGGCCATTACATGCCTGCTCCATACTCCCCGGTCTTATTATGGTATGATAGCATGCCTCAACTGGTCCTTCTGCTCCCTTATGAGGTCTGGGCAGCTGTATAGATTGCGGCGGGAGGCTCGCATTGTCGAGCACATGATCTACTGCTCGTGCAATGTGCTTGAGTGGGATGGCTTTGATCCATGCCGCCAGCGGTGGTTCAACATCCCTTCCATGCCTCCCATAGAGTGCTTCACGCTTGCTGATAAGGAGTCCCTTGCTGTGGGCACCAATATCCTTGTTTTCGGGAAGAAGGTGGAGGCCCATGTTGTGCTGAGGTATAGCCTCCTAAGTAACTCTTGGACAACAGGAGATATGATGAACTCGCCGAGGTGCTTGTTTGGCTCAGCAAGCTTTGGTGAGAAAGCAATCGTAGCTGGTGGTATCGGTGATAATGGTACATTGAGCTCTGCTGAGCTCTATGATTCTGAAGCGAAGACATGGACCACTCTCCCAAGCATGAATAGGGCGCGGAAGATGTGTTCTGGTTTCTTCATGGATGGTAAATTTTATGTTATTGGCGGGAAAGCTGATAACCATAATGAGATCCTTAATTGTGGTGAGGAGTTTGATTTGGAGAAGGGCACCTGGCGTTTGATCCCAGATATGGCATCTGGCCTTAATGGCGGCAGTGGTGCTCCACCACTTGTTGCTGTTGTGAATAATGAACTTTATGCTGCTGACTATGCAGAGAAGGAGGTGAGGAGATATGATAAGGTTAATAATGCTTGGATCACTCTTGGATCATTGCCTGAGAAGTATACATCAGTAAATGGCTGGGGTTTGGCGTTTCGTGGTTGTGGAGATAAGCTCATTGTGATTGGTGGAATGAGCGCACCTGGTGGTGGAGTGATTGAAATTTGTTCGTGGATACCCAATAATGGACAGCCAGATTGGAAAATCATTGGCAGCCGCCGTTCTGGAAGCTTTGTGTACAATTGTGCTGTGATGGGCTGTTGACATACCAGAGCTATTACATAATCGACTGTACATCTTGACCAAAAGGAAGGATAAATGAGGCAAATTCTTCTGAGCTTGTTTAGTGAATGTGCTTGATGGGTAATTTCTGCCTTCTCTGGCATTTTAGGCTGAGCTGAAGATTGGGTAGAATTTCTCATGTAGCTTCTTACTTGCTTATGTCTAATCTCTTCATTTTAATTCCATTTGGAGGGCCTGCAAATGGTTTCCAGAAAGTGGGACATGCAGCGCAGCATTAGATTAATAATTTGATGCAACCTCAAACATTTTGATCTACCTTGGATACCTTCATGAAAGTTTTTTAGCTCCAGAGAGTAGCGTTACATTGGCAAACCATTTGCCCATAGATTGTAAGAAATAAAGGAAGAAAGAAAAATGTCCTTGTTAACGATTGTTGCCTTGTTTTCTTTGCCTCTTCTGGGTTAGCTGTTACTAGTGACCATTGTGATATTTTTTGTTTATTTATGAATTGAGTTTGTTAGATATATTGAGTGGTAATTGCCCATTGACTATCTAATTATGGTGTCTGAGTTGTTGATTCTGTCTGAGAGTCACTTGTGGTGAGAAGACCGTCGTTGGTCTTTTTGTGACCTAACATTCTAATTTTGGAAGACAAGAATGCATGAGGTTAAATTGATATTCTGAACTTGTTCAATAGACTTGTTCTCTGTGTAGTATTTATTGCATGGTGCCTGTTGTTAACATGCTTGAGTTTGGAGCAGTGTGTTTCCAAACATTTAATCATGTTCAGCTTTCAATACTTATATATGAAATTATGAACAGCATTTGTTTGTTCCACCTTAAGACTTTTATTCGATGTCTAGCATAGCAATGACAGAACCAGCATGTGTTTTGGGTTTTACTGTATGAAAGGATGGTGTATACTCTCGTGGAGCTTGACAGAAATGATTATGGGCACCACATTTTAATCACCACAGCGTTACTTCATTAGGCAGGGTTCCCTTTTGGCACATGGAGAATTTAAGCATAACTATATATTGAGGCTGTATGTACTGATATCCTTTTTAACCAAATATACAGTTTTTATATGTGATCAGTTTAAGAAAATTATGTTAGTTAAGGGCATAATAACCAGGAGTGAGTTATATATTTGTTGAGTTAATGCCTAAAATGGGGATTAAACCTTAGCTACTTCAGCTCATTTGAGCTACAAGTTGAGGCTAGGATTAACATGCGGCTTATCTTGAGCTTATTGAATAAGCTCCTGGATAAGCTTAAGCTGGTGAGGAGATGTCTGGTTGACAAGCGAAAGCCTTATACACTTGCACATTGGAGGAAATTCAGAAGGCCTTATACACTTGCACATTGGAGAAACTTCAGAAGGCCTTATACACTTGCACATTGGAGGAACTTCAAATACTCATGTTAAGTGCTTTCTCATTTTTTTTAATAAAAAAATATCATGCTTGTAGTATGCATGTTCTTTTCCCTCATTTGTTCAAAAGCAAACTAAATATGTGTTAGATTGACATTTTTATTGTCTAATGAGTCCCCTGGTGACAGATTCTTCTTACATGGAGTCCTATGGCACACCAGTCTTTTGAGCACATCGGCAGTATTTACCTGAAGTATGATACATAGAACTACTCTTCCATATGGGCTTTGACATTACATGTGAGTACTGAGCAGAAACAATAATTGTTACAATACATGTGAGTATTGTAACAACTGGCCAAATCAATTTCTGTTCATTCTTTTAATAATAACGGGATCACAATCCCTTGCCAATTGAAAACAATAAGTTGCTGATCATCCTGTGTTGCCAATGGGGCTTAAAAAATAACAGCCTACAATAGTTTGTCTTTGCAGGACACATTTATGAGAGGATAGATAATCTTCACCAAGCTTATGTATTTATTTGGCATAGTTGCTTGAAATAACAATCACATTTGTCATTATCTGCATATCTTTGTTTTCTCCTTTTTGTTCGTTCATATATACCATGGGCATTTTGTGGTAGTCTGTGAGAGATTCTTTTGCGAATGACATTAGGGAATAAATTCTTCATGTCTGCCTGGCTAATTTTCTTGTTATTCTTCTTCCCAATTGACTTGAGGCCAATCATATAGGTCATTAGCAACAGTGAATATTTACAAAATTTAACATCTGTGTGCATCGGCCTGCTTAAATGCAAGGTTGCCCAATTTTTTTCGTAGTGCTCATTCTTATGGAAAACCTTTGCGATGCTGAAAAGCACATATCTAACACTTTAGGCTATCTAAGAGAGCTTCAAGTCGGATGTCATATGTGGAACATGTTACAAGTTAGCAGGTAGTTTGCGGAATGCAGTATTCAATGTAACCAAGTTAACAGTAGGATTTATTCCAAATGTTATGGCATATCCTGACTAACAAACAAGGTTTGCATGAACAGAAGAAGAAAGGAATATACTTGTCTATTTTATTGCTTCATTTCATGCTCTGTGTCACTCCAATGTTTCATAGGGAATACAGATAAGATTTCAAAGTTAAGCAGTTATTTTAGTGGATATCATGCAGTTGCTGCGTTGCTTTTCTACACAGTTAACCCGCTATAAATTCTTGGTTCGGTCCTGTCAGAAGCAGGTTTTGCATATCTTGAAGTTATAATTTCCTCTTTAGTGCTGTTATATTCTTAGATAACATTAATTAAACTTCATATTGATGACACTATACTCAACTGAGGTGCATCACTGTTTTCAGTTGCTAACCTGTTATATCTCAATCATCATGGTATGTTACTCCTATTTGGAGCTAAGACATTACCCCTTTCCTTGTTTAGGTTTCCATGCCTCCTATAGCATATGTTGAGTTAAAATTCATGAAAAAGAATCCGATGATTGCGTGGTGTTTCTCTGGCATGATTAGGTCAGTAGATTATTACCACTCAACATAATAACATTTATTTTGTTTATGTTTATGCTCCAGAGATCCTGCTACATATATTTTTTAATTATCCCTTTTTGCATGGTGTGGATGGAATTGTTTATCGCATTTCTTTAATTATTAATCCATGACAAGTAAAACAACTTAATCCTCTCTTGTGATGTTCAGTATCAAACATTCCTGCCAGCTTTCGAGTTTACATTGCCCATCAAAACCGTTTACTGATCTATCATTTTCTTTTGGCTGGATCAAAGTACTGTTAAGTATCTTTAACCATTTAGCAGGTTATTAGTAGTTAGTAACATAGAAACATGTAGAACCTTATGGCTCTCAGGCTGTCTTGAATTCTTGATCTGTGATATTTAATTTATATTTTTGTAGATAAGCCATTTCTAGTTACACTGTGACTTGGGAATTGGAAGCAAGGCATAAAACGTTCAATCAATAAGTGCTGCTAGTTGACTAGCAATGGACCAATGGTACATTATATTTGAACTTATAGTTCATCTTGATATTTCTGGAGTCATTATTAATACTTACTTAATATGCCTACTTCATACAACTTAATCACAATATCTTGGTATCTGGTTAGGAAATCAGGATCATGATATAAGACATTTTCATGCACTTTGTGGAAATTAGGGCGTTGGTTTCATTTGGTTTTTGCTATGTGTAATGATGTATTTATCCCTTCTCAGAACTATATTTGCTTTTATGCCTTTGGCTAATTTATCTGTTGGTGTGAGAATTTTCTTGAAGTTGGTTCGTCTAGTAGAATAGACATGATATGATTATATAAATATATAATTAATTCAAAATATAAATGGAATTATAGTATAATTTTTTTTAGATAATGGCATAGTATAGTATAGTTCTTATAGCAGAGAATAGGTCATTTCCGCAGTCGTATTTCTCTGCATCATTACTGCAAGGGGAGTTTTTTTTTTCCATATAGAACAATGGAAAACGCTTAGCTGTTCAAAGCAATTGAGAATAAAGCATGGATCAGCTAGGGTACAAAAATATGTGTCCACCTATGAATTTAGTAGTGACAGCTAAATTGCTTTGTAGACTAGTTCCTTGTTCGCTTGAGTTAATGAGTTCAGTTATGTAGCTCAAACTAGATCCCCATGTTTGTAGAATTTTACTAAGCATTGAAGCATATACCTACAAATCACTGTTGATATTTTATGATAATATTTAGTACATGCCATTCACTTCTGTGGCTACTTGTGCCTATCCTTCTAGTTCCTAGATATTCTCAAGTCCAATGAATTTTGCATCTTTTTAGTTATGGACAATGGAATAGGTATTTTATGTCCCTTTCCAGAGAATGGCATAGGACCTGCTTGCATTTTGGTAATTTGCAGACCTGCGGGCCAACACATGAATTACTTTGCCATCATACTTCGGTGGTAGTTATTCTGCTGTAAGCTATTATGCCATTAAAAGTGTAAAAATGCCAACATTGAAGAATAGTCAAGTATCTGCGTAGTCTCAGAATCACACCCTGGTCTTGTATAATTTGCCAAAATTATTCATCTGAGCTATCAGCAGTTTTCAAACCCATCATCAGTTTACCAGCAGTTTTTTTTTTGTTCAAGTATAAGTCAACATGCCATGTTATGTTTAGGTTTTTTTTTAAATGATGTTGCCTATTTGTCCACATTGCGTTCTTTTAGCATTTAAATCTAATGACATGTTTTCCCCTTTTGATGCCTAATAGAATTTGAATTTACTTTTTGTATATGTATGTTGCTACTGTAGTATTGTTGGTTAGACATCAAATAACAGCACTACAATTATCTGTCTCCTTCAAAGAATGTATTTCTAAAATGTTTGGTTTTCATCCCTGTTCAGTTTGCCAAAGCAACTTTTAGAATGTCAAGTTGATCTTGCATTGGGGGCAATATTTCACTGCTTTGATCTTTTCATTCATGAAGATGTTAGAACTTAGAAGTGCCTTCTTTACTAGGGATAATATCAGTGGAGAACAAATTAAAGCATGGAACAAGCATAGAAAATGTGCTTGGAGAACTTTTCCTTGGTGCTTCACCTGGAGAACCAAGAAAAGCGGAAGCAGAAAAGACAAGCAATCAAACAAATGGTGTTACTCAGAAGTGCAACAAGCCTCTCAAAGTAGAATCAAATTATTTCCCATTAATGGAGATATTTTTTAATTATATTAAAATTTTAATTATAAATATTTCTTTAAGCCAGAGAATCCCCATTCCCTTCATATGTGCTGCAGGATTCGATTTGGTAGAATCTCCAACTGAACCATTCTGTCTTGGTGGCTACATAATGATGAAAACTCCAATATCCAAGATCAAAATTTCAACTCTGTAAACTATCTATGCGTGGGGATCGAATGGCGGTATGTAAAAGCTTCCCATTTACTTGATTGAAAGCAAATTTACATACAGTTCTATGATGTAACTATGCCATGTGTCATTTTAGAAATTCCCTCCAAAGGAAGCTGGGAGCATAAAGTCATTGCTATGGAATTTGTCCTGCCCTATATTGTTCTTGATACGCACCTACTTGGAGCATAAAGGTGCTAATGTCACTGCTTTATGGGCATGATGTGTCTATATTTTGTTGGTATGAAGTCCAATTATGTGTTTTCCCTATCAATTTGCACAGGTCACAACCCACAAGATTAGATGCAACTCACTCAGCTGAAGGGCATGTGAATCGCTTTTATGTGGATGTTGCACTAGCTCTTGAGAAGACATAGCATTACTGAACATGTCGACCCCAACTGAACATGCAAGTGAATGTGCCTCAGGCTCGTCTCAACTCTACAATTTCTCTTCACTTCACTTGTCACTTGCTGGTCGAGGCGAAAGGCTATGCCAATGGAGACCTGTAAGTTGTTTTTCAGGCTTACTACTTTCTTGGTGCTGTCATGTCAAGAAATTGCATACTGCAAGTTACCAAACATTAACTGTTGGGAAAGTGGCGCCTTTTGCGTTAGCACTAATCACAAATTGGCAGAACCGTGGCATCTTCTGCTTTTTGCAGTTCCCTCACTTGTGGTCCATAACAGAGTGCTCAACTGATCTGGTATACCCTATGATTCTTCAGGTGTCCCTTTTTGTGTTTGTAGTTCCTTTTGTTTTCCTTTTGAGAGTCCTTGGTCTTCATTGCCATGTTTTTGTTCATTTATGTGTAGCAAATTTAAGCGATGCCATCTTAGCGTCAACTATTCAGCTGCTAGGTTATTCTTACATATTCTTCTATCTTTCTATAGGGTTACGTTTTAAGAACTTGCACATAGATCAAGATGTGTTACCGTATGAATGGCACACTAGCTTTCCTTTGATGACCTTACCATGCTCCAATTCCTCCAGCAGTCCAACTTGCTCCACCTATTAAAAAAATTCGTTGCGGAGGACCTTCCAATCTCGAGATTCCTCGTTTCCATTTGTCCATCCAACATTCCTGAATCATGGTTCTGGTTTTTAATAGTTGGGATCTTTTTTTTACTCGAAGAGCACTCTGGCCAATGTGACATTCTTGCCATTTCTCATATATATGTTTGGCCCACATCCTAATATATACCCACTTGTCTTGAGAGAATTGCGTAAGTGTGGAAGATGCTAGCCTATATTAATATAATATAATGCCCATTCAGATAAGTTTTAGGAGCCTATGGGTATAGTACCTATTCATTTGACAACAATTGATATATGTGATTATTTTAGATCAAGATGGTGACAATGGCAGCATAATAATTTCATGATCACTAGTTTCAGCAAGTGAATCCTAAAAAACTAGAGACAATTCTATGTGGTGTTTAAGGAGGCCACGATTGTATTGCCTGCTTCGTACTCCTACCTCCTTTTTTCTAATAGCTGACACTAGACAACATTGACTCTCTTATTGCAAAATTGATCAGCAATAATTTATATATTATTCTGTTATGTAGGTTAATATATTATAAAAATATATATTATATTATTAGGATTCGTTCCGCACCATACTTCCATATTAGTGGAAGTTCCAAGTAATTCTAATTCATTATTGAGAAAATAGTGACCATACTTTAGGTAGTATTGAACGCTAGTGTCCATACATGCTATGCCAAGAAGTTTTATGGGTTTGAAGACCGACTGATCAAGTTTAAATTATTGAGCATGGACAACATATTTTGCTAAATTCATGAAAGTTTACTCATAGCATTGCTCACTTCATGCAACATTTTGTTTTCATTTCTCCTTGCAAGATTTTGCTCGGTTTCCGTAAAAGACAAAACCTTTCCTCACTTCATTTATGTTTTGTGCTAGAGTAAGAAAAAGAAAGGAGATGCCGACGTGGACATGAGTTCTGTGAGAGGTACCATCTCACCTGTGCTGTCCTGTCGAAGAAAGAAGAAGAAGAAAAAGGAGAAAAAGGGGAGAAGAAAAACGGACGATCATGAGGCAGTCCATGTCATGGAGAATCACAAGAAGTAGGATCACCAAACTTTCCCTGTTGGAAAATGATATATGCTTCAGCAGCATCGACAGTTGATGAGAAGGCAAGTTGGCAAATGGCAAGCAAAGTGGCGTCTTAGTTCTCTGGCTGTAATTATTCCCTTTTTTTGTATCTTTTCTTTTCTTCCCAGGATGCATAGTGAATGAATCATTCTTGTTTACTGATTTTGAAATGCAAAAGAAAATGGAGAAATTTTCTGAACCTCATTAATGTTTGAGAGAATTTTGTACATGGCTCTGATTATCACATCAGGACGATGGGGACATCAGTTGAAATGCAAAAAACAGGAGGAAATTTTTTTTCGAGCAGGGTGTTGAAATGCAAAAAGAACAGGAGGAAAAATCTCCTGAATAATGCCATCCGTATACAGTTGTAGGAGCAGGGTTTTGATGGAATTCGATGGATTTTGATGACACTTCAACATTTGTCGATAACATAGTAGGCGCGAATTATCTAGCAGACGGCATTTGTAGGAAAATGCGTTTTACGATTGGATTTGGATCTTTTGGTCTGAACATGTAAATATTACTGACACGCTACTAAATTGATCTTAACAACTCCATAATCCATGTTGCAATTTCCAATCCATAAAAACACTACAATCAGCATTGGTACGACGAGTATCACTGGTTCAAGCACACTGGTACGAGTGAGGATTACCATGAGACGAATCCATAAAACAGCATTAACCATAAGTCTGCCGAATGCAAAAACATATAAACACCAAACCAAAATTAAACACCTCCAGACATATCTTTAATTTGAGCTACCTAACATGATGCCAAAAAGTACTAACATAAACCAACATCTGAAGGACAGCCTGCTGGAATTCTGAAACCCAGATAGGCAGGCAGCAAGCTGCAGAATTTGGGCCCAGTTACTCAGCACAGAAAGTTTTATGATCATTACGGAAACAACTAGTTGCAAACTTCTTTTCTCATTCCTCATCTTCTTCCTCACCGTCACCACCACCGCCGCTTGCCTTCTTCTGGTTCTTCCTCTTCACCCTACCAGCAGGGCCTCCACCGAATGGGCTTGTCAGTGAGAAGTCAATGTGCTTCTCAGATTCAACCCTCACCATGAATGACGGGATGTTGACAATTTGCCTGCCGACCCTGCACAGTGATTTTGAAACTTTAATTAATGATCTTCAGAAAGGCTATCAACTTGGAAAAAATGTCAAATATTAACAATAGCAACATCATGTTCAACTTATGGTCGACAAGTCCTCTAAAACAGTAACTTTAGAGTGCATTCAAGAATGTTGTGGCAGTAGCCTTTTCAGGACAAAAACATGTGAAGTTGCCACATGTTCTCATCATCACTGTACCTAGTTCAACCTAACAAACTACTCTAGAATTATAACACTGCAGCAGGCAAGTACCGAACTACAGCAACAGCAAGTGGTGCATGTCAAATTGCTTGTTCAAAGTTAAAGATCACAGGTAATATTGAAGCCTGGTACTTCGTCAAGTGGTACATCAACACACTCAAATGCAACATTGACAAGCCCAGCATGAGTATCAAATGCACGAAGAAGAACTTGAAAGCATCTGCACACTCAAATGACAGGCAGTTAACGGGACCAATACTAATATACTATGACCTTCAGCTTTCAGCTCACAGAGTATGTGTTGTGCCTAAAACAACATTTTAGCTCTGCCTACACATTGCTAGATCAAGAGAAATGATGAATAAATACAGTGAAGGATTACTATGAGAGAATGATACAGCTTCCATGCTGCTGTAGAAGAATCATATAGAAGCATACTTGGGAATTGAAACTAAAGAGAGAACATACTGAACCATGAAAATTGTAATATAAAGGTTAGAGCTTCAGATTTACCCATTTACAAGACGAGATTTGTAGTAGTTAAATCATCATACCTGATGTGGCGTTGCCTGATCAGGACACGAGCATGGTGGATGGACTTGGCCATGCCAGCCTTGAAGACAAGAGTCTGAAGACGCCTTGCGAGGAAGTTCTCAACAGTAAGGGCAAGGACATAATCAAGCTTGTTCTGCCCATCAGCAAGAAGCCCATAACGGTTCATGCGGCGAAGCAGTGCCTCACCCTCAAAGATGCGGCGTGGATTCTTCTCATCAAGTGTGAGCAGGTGCCTTGCATTGTTACGGATACGGCTCAAAGCATACTGAACACGCCAGAGCTCACGCTTGCACCTCAGTCCATACTCACCCACTAGCTTCAGCTCTGCATCAAGACGCTCCTTCTCGTAAGGGCGCCGTGGTTTCTTGAATGTCTTACCATCTGCAATGAAGTAATAAATTTGTTCACAACACATAACAGAGAAAGAAACCACTGCAGATAGTATAGTTGTTCATGACGAACCAAACTATAACATAGAAAGAAGCCCTATAGTCCCAAATTCCTTATATCCTGACCCCAAAAATATAGAAAGCAAGTAACAACTGCACACACAACCCAGAAAGACAATGCAACAATACAAATAAAGAAAACTACAGTAGTTGTTGACATTATGCCCAATAATAGTATGGATATTCAAGACAAATAGTAGTAGGGATCTTGTGCACAGTAAATACTAAGAACTTCAGATATACAACCATGTTTGACAAGGATTTCTAAAACAATTCATAACATTGTGTCTGATTAACCCATAAATAGCTTACATGCCAGATTTAGTTTTGCTGTGTTATCCCTGGTTACTCATATCATACATACCTAAATTATTTGTCCTACTGTAAAATGGAATTCATGACCTAAAGCCACAATACTTCAAAGATCTCATCAGGGACTATCATATAATATATTTAAGAAAAGATACATATAGAATACAATTAGTATACTACAACTTACACATAGAAATTTTAAAAAACTTAACAAGTATAGTTCTCGATGGATCCAGATACTCTATGGATAAACATACAGTTTAGTGTATTACAAGTATATAGTCCTGTATATTAAGCGCCATGATTCATTTTCATAACAAAATTGACAAGCTTATGCAAAATTCCATTCCATAAAAATGAGTGATCAAGCAGAGTACTTGAGAACAAAAAACTATAGTTAATGAATATCATATTTCCAGTCCTTAAAACCGGTAAATTATCAAATTTTGTACCATAACAGAAACAAACATTTTCAAGCTACATAGTACCAGATGCTAAAGAGTGAACATGTCCTCATTCCTCAGTACTAATCAACACATATTAGCATTCTAGTTAGAACCCCCAAATAATCTACATATCTCGAAATTAAATCCGCACCACACAAGTTTCAACTACAGAATGCGCATTCAGTTGAAATCAGCACGAACTAATCGGCATAGATACGGATCCAACGCAGTGGAAACGAGAATATGAACAAAGCTACGGGAACAGACCGCGTCGAGGCAAATCTTGATCCAGATCATCTCGCCAACCGAACCAGCAATCGCCTCATCACCTCGCCGCCACTCGCTAATCAACTCACACACCGAAGCAAGAAAAGAGAGAGAAAAATAATTCTCTCACTGCGCCAAATCGCACTAGCACCAACCAAGATGACGACGAAGAACATAACAACTAAGCGCCGTTCTTGGACGAGAGAGGGAGAGATGGGGAGGAGGCGGAGCTACGTACAGTTGCGGTAGAAGCTGACGTGGACCATCGTCGCCGGACCGCCTCTCCCGCGTCGCCGCCGCCGCCGACTGCTGAAGCTTTGTCCCGAGGGGAGGAGAAGTGCGGCGGCGAGGAGTGAAAAGGAGAGCGCTTTTATATGGCGGCTGCGAGAGGAAACCCTAGCTTTAGGGCTAGGTTAAATGGGTCGAGATTTCCCGGCCCAACACACGGGGGGATTAGGCCCACACAACGAGATCATAATGGGCCTTCGGTGCAGGGGCCCATATTTACACCGCTCCAATCGTGCAAGCTAAACGGCCTTTTTGTCGTTCTTTTTTCATTTTTTTATAACAAGAAAATCCGGACATGCATCAACAGAAGGAAACGACATCCAGATAATCAACCAGAGAGGATTAGGATGCAATGCTGATTGATATGATCTCAATTCTACCAACTAGACATGGTTTACAGCTTCAGAAAAAAAGCATCATCATTTCATCACCAGCCCAACATGGCAAATTTCTACATTACTCATCTACTATATTGGAGAAATATGGTACATAATGACATGTCGGAACAATTGACATAGGACAAACTTGGGACAAGGATGTGAGTTCCGTTTTCCTTGCTTCTTGATGAAATGGCTCCTAGAAATCGCTACCTAATCAAAAGCTCTCTATACCTTGCTGCATTTTTCTTGGCCTGTAAAAGAAATGCAATGATCAAGTTAGTTGACATGATCAAGACTGCAACAAAAAATAGATGAGGTGAGTTCAGGGTTTACAGGTCTAGAGACCTCTAGTTCCAGTAACTATTCTCATCCTCAAAGATCATGAGACAGCAAAGATCATGAAACTGCTGCTCCATGAGTTGTGCTTTGGATAAGTGCTCTGATAATTAGAGGTTGGATGCCAGTCACACTTCAATTCCTTCTCTGGCTCAATGTCACACTCTTGTTGCTCTTTGGTTTAAGTTCATTTGAATCCTTTAGTGAACCCTGTTCTTCTGAGTCTTTCTTGGGCTTTTCAGTATTTTCGAGTCTTTCATTGCCTTCTTTTGTTCTTTTGAATCCTTCGCTGCATTCTTATCATCTTTCGAGTCCTTCAATGGCTTTTGACTCTTTCAAAACTTTTGCTGGCTTCGGTTGTCTTGAATCTTTTGATGGTTGAGGGTACTTGGATTCCTTTGATGACTTTGAATCTTTCGATGATTTGCCAGAATGTTTAGATGATTTGCTGGACTGCAAACAGAGATAATAATGAACTTGCCACTTAGAAATGACAATGACCTGGATTGTCAAACTTTTAGAAGCAACATCAACATGTTGAGGTGGAAAAAAAGAAAACATTGCTTAATTACTAACTGATCAAATGTGGACTATAGTGAAGCGTCAATGAGTTCCTAAGAGACTACATGATGTAACCTTAGGCCAAGGTAAGCATACTCAAGTATCAAAATGATGTCATCATATTCATACGGAGAGCACCATGACTTCAGGATCATAGCTATACATACAACATGAAAAAGCACACAGACTAAATAATGCTTGCAGTTGTAGGGTGACCAAGCGAAGCCAAAATTTCCCTGCATTATAATAGGCAACATGTATTCCCCCAAAAATGGCAAAATGATTCACATCCTACTTGTTACTTTGTTGCAAATGATTTTTTTCATGTAGGCATGTTAGAACATTGTATGGTAATAGCTATTACTTCTTCTGTTCCATGTGCTAATGATAAGCAGTTTACCTGGATTTCACTTGGAAGGTTGTGTAGTCCTTTAGTACTGAGAGTGACAATGTGGTGCTGTATTCAGATCTAAAGATCTTTTCACCGATCAAGATGAAAATCTCTCTATACAGTCAGATATAGTTGCATTATAATTATTCGTCATATCTAGAAACCAAATGAAATGTTCACAAGGTGCATAGAAATGTTGAGCTTCACTGTCTAAATTTCAGCTTGTAGACAAGCAAGCTAGATAGAATACTGAAGCCTAGTATCACACCCCAGCGGTTGAACGCTACACTTTCCTTTGTGCTAATAAGTTCTTCACTACCAGCTTCATCTCCGCTTGGTTCACACCGCTGTTCGCGGCACTGCTGCGGTATCCATCTAGTGATTGTTCTCTCATGAACAGCAAGCTGTTCTAAGCAATCTGGGGAGCTCAGTTCGCAACTGCTGCTGCTGCTGCTGCTGATGGTCAGGACCAGCAATGTCTTGGCTACACTGCCAGAAGAGCGGAGCGCACATAGTAGATCAGACCACACCTCCAGACGGCCACACCTATTGCCAAACGCTGCGCCTTCTGGAACTACAACCACCGCAAATTCCGAGTGGACGAGCGCCGGATGGTGACGGTAAGACACAAAATCTGCGCCATACTGAAACCCTGATCTCACCACCCAGTTCTTCAATCTCAGATGCAAGTAAGCCTTGTACATCACTGGGAAGGACTCCGACATGGACCTGAAGTGATCCCACAGTTGCTTATCACTCATCTGCTTCTTGTCCTGTGACTCAACCCTGATGCAGTTCAGAACATGGCATAGGTAGAAGACCTCCTCAGGGCTGAGTTGGAACCAATGCTTCTGTGCCGCCGCATTTTCGATGGTGTGGCCAAAGGCAGCACGGTTTAGGATCACGGCTTGCTCCGGCTCAACTGCAAGAATGGCACTGCCACCTGGAGCTGACAAAATTGCCACGGGCTTTGAGCTTATGAATGAGGCCTTGAGCTCAGCAACAATGGCTGACATGGGATTAGTTGCTGCTAGTGCTGAGAAGTCCTTGCCATCTTTGCCCTTCTTCCACCTTGGACCTGGCAAATCCATAAGCTGAACCCAGTCGCAGAGGATGGACTAAAATTGAGGCGTGGTCAAATGCTGTAATGAATAGCAACGACAATAAAGCAACAAGTAAACAAAGTTGTCCAAACAAATACCTCAACAAATAAAGATTCACTACATAGATAACTAATTTATTGAACATGTTAATTTGTAAAGCATAGATATATAAATAATCTGCCAGACATAGTTTGCATTAAGTTTCATAATCTGCCAAACTATTATGCATTAAGTTATGGCCTGACGGGTTGAAACAAAAAGAGAAAGAGCAGGAAGGCGACCTGAGCCAAGATAAGGGGGCCGGTGGCAGAAAGGGAAATGGACCAAAGGCCCGATAACAATGCAGACTTGTCCGCTAAGGGTTGGGAATGGAGGATTGCTCTTCTAAGGAAAAGAAAAGGAAAGGATAGTAAACGCCGAATGACTTCTAAAATGAAACTAAACGATAGACTCGTCACGAGTTTTTGGAATTCACAAACGAAAAAATTTTCTAAAATTTGGTGAGTTTCAAATAGTTGAGAGAACAATCACGAGATGGATACCACAGCAGTGCCATGAACAACGATCTAAACCAAATAGAGATGAAACCTTATAGGGAAGAACTGACTAGCAAAGAGAAAAGTGTAGTTATTCAACCACTGGGGTGCGATACTAGGCTTCAGTATTCTATCTATCTGTTTGTATTCAAGCTGAAATTCAGACAATGAAGCTGAACATTTCAGTGTACCTATACGGCCAAACGTTATCGAAGAAGATGGCCTGGACCCTGGCCATGAACAGAGGAGGGACATGATGGCTATCAACGCCGGCCTGGGCCTGACCATCCCTACCTCTAGTACAAACATTTCAAGCTCCATAGTATTAGTACCAAATGCCAAAGGAGCAACGTGCCCTCATTCCTCAATACTAAAAAAACATACTCCCTGTTAACGACGGATTTTGGTAATCGACTCGGAAAGGAAAGAGAAAACCGAAGCAGAGAGGAAGGATTGAGTTGGAGTCGGACCAGGCTTCGTATCGGACCCGGTAACCGTATCGGACTGGGGAGGTGTTGCTATAAAGAGCGTATCGGCCGATACGGATTTGGTTTGGTCGTGGGCCAATGCGGGTTGTGAGTTGACAGTGTCAACGTGGGCTTGGTCTGGGCTCGAAGTAAGCTTCAAGGAAGTTGCCAAATAGAGATAAAGCTCGGTTTTAGGCAATTGTATCTTGTAAATTAAGTAGTGTAGATCTAATCTGTGGCTTAAGTCTGCCGCAAGGACTTGTTTGTTAGTTGTAGATAAGATCGTACCCTACAAGGGTTCTGTTGTAACCTCGGGTATAAATATTCCGATAGTTTGTACATGTAAGATCTATCTCTCAATCAATTACACAATCGAATCAATCTACTTTCGGCGCATCGTCAACCCTCGCAAGAGGTCTTCTTCGACGAGTTCTTGCTTCCTCGGAGTAGAGGTAAGAACTCGTCCCCGACGATCTGCATCGTCGGGGCTAACGTGTCGTTTTAGACACGTTAAGCCTCGATGATATGATCGTCGATTATCATGTCTTGAATAGTTTCGATAGGTATCTTAATTAAGCATTGCCAGCGGTTTACTCGCTTTAGGGTTTATTGCCGACGATGGTTTAATTCTTATGTTTGGCTAGATTATTCAATGCAGCTGCCATCCCCAAAAGCAATCGACGACTTGATTTTCTTTGTGTTAAGTCTCAATTCACACTTCGAGTTGCCATCGACCTTAGTCCTGTTTTGAGATCTAACACGAAGCCTGTTTTCGGTTGTAATTAAGGATAGTGCCGGGGTTTTAACCGGTCTTATCTAACATATGTGATTGCTTTATGTTTCTTGCATATGTTTGCCACTTATATGTGCAGATCGGTAAGTATAGATATGTCGATCGTGAGGTAATCTTAAGATTTCTTTGTGGTTGATGTGTTTATACTGGCCGATTGGCTCGTATAAGGTTGCACTAGAGTACTAGCTGGTGTAGTTACCTTTGTCATCCTTATCGGCCGGTATTATTAGTTGAGGTCTACATATCAATGAAGGCCGATAAGACTAGACTCATATCTTACTTATTTTCTAAGTGAGCCGATATAGCTTTGCCCTATCGGCTGAGCTATGACAATGTGTCATCGGTCTGTTGACCGATCGGCCGTTGTTTTCTGACTTGGTTTACTTGTTTCTTATTGATTGCAGATCAAATCAACTGGCACGCTCTACTTACGACTAGGCAAGCCATTTGGACCTGCACTGGAGTTAAGCAGATCTCCCAGGCCGCCGTGGTAACGCAGAACCCGTTTGGTTGCTGGACGGGTCGAAATTCTGCGCCAACACTCCCTCCGTTTCATATTATAAGTTGCTTTGATTTTTTTTTTAAGTCAAACTGTGTTAAATTTGATCAAATTTATTGAAAAATCTAGCAGCATCTAAAACACCAAATTAGTTTTATTAAATCTAACATTGAATATATTTTGATAATATCTTTGTTTTGTATTTGAAAATGCTACTATTTTTTTCTTTAAGTTTGACTAGAAAAAAATCAAAATGACTTATAATATGAAACGGAGGGAGTATATTAGCAATCTATCACCCAAACGTCCTAAATAAGCCTTACACATCTCCGAACTTAAAACGCAGTACACCACACAAGTTTCAACTAGAGAATGAGAAATCAGTTGAAATCAGGGTTCATGACCTCAGACTGGATTGTGCAGAACCCATATTTCACAGCAAGATGCGTATGCGTATGCGTCAACAAACACACCGAAGCAACTACGGGGAGAGGGAAACAATAAAAATCTACCGCTGGGCCAAATCGAAGCACCAATCAAGACGTCGACGACGAAGGAACTAACTAAAGCGCCGTTCTCCGACGAGAGGGAGATGGGGGAGAAAGTACGCACAGTTCCGGTAGAAGCTGACGTGGACCGCCGCCGCGGCACCGCCTCTCCGCCGCCGCCGCCGATTGATTTGCTCACCTGAGGGGAGGAGCGCGGCGGCGAGAGGAAACCCTATCGATGGGCCGAACATAATGGGCCGGAATTTAGGGCCACAAAATGAGATCTTCATGGGCCTTCTGGTGTAGAAACTAGCGGGCCGGGCCAACGTTGCTGCATCCACACAACAA